>JAGKTI010031243.1:0-12187 GCA_018397915.1 Birgus latro
ACGGAAAAGCAACTGATTCTTTTTATCATAATTACCAAGCCCTGAACCACTATGCTCCTAATGTGACAATACAGAAATAGAGAACAGATAGGTACACAGTTTTTTTTTTTTTTTTGTACCTTAACTACTTTGCCAAACTGTATGTAGTCATTGTGAATGAATAGAAGGAAGGAACAGCGTTGGACGTCGAAAGGGTAGAGTTTTAGGTTGAAACAGCAGTAGAAGCCAATCATTTCATGAATCTCCATCATTACTGGGTTTTCTGCTCCGCTGTACACTTGATCTGTAATGAAACGGGCGTTAAAATGGTGTACTTGGAACAACTCTTGACTTGCTGCCGATGAGTCTCAGGTTCGGACCCAGGTCGGCCATGTTTGGAACAATTTTAGTATGCTAACTGCTGTTAGGCCAGCCTATTTTATCCATCTAATTCATACGAACCTGAGAGTTATAATCTTAACCAATAAACACTGAGACTTAAACAGAGTACTGACCTCATTGTTCATTGGCAACCCCACGACAGTACAGAGTATCAATTCATGTTTCTCACCAATGTTTTCAATGATTGAGTATTTATGGGGTGACTGCTGGTGTCTGCCATATTTACAGTTTGTGCTCATTGGAGCTACCTCCACTCACCCTGTCCCAGCGTTAGTTCAGACTTGACAGGAAAGTGTGTTACACTTTCTCTCCTCCCCCCCCACACTACTAACTGAAGCCAATAAAAGTATTAATACCTAAAAATTAGAACTGTGAAACAAATACTTTTGGAATTCAGTGGTAATTTTAAGTATTTCTCTGCGATTTTAAAACTAGAATGTGAACAATAAATACAATTACATTAGTGGAAGCATGACATAAACAGGAGCAAGTCTATGTTTCACACTGATTAGTACTACTTGAAAATATTGATTTCTTCTTTTTGTGTGTGTGTGTATGTGATTACTATAACATCATTATGCAATACTATTGGTTATAAATGGCTTCAGACCATAATACACGATTTTCTGACATGGTAGGAAATGTTCAGCATGTCCACATATTATGAAAATGCCTGTGCCAAATAATAAACTTCATTTCCTAATTCTGTGTACTTATACAGTATCTGATCATTTCACAAGGGAAGAAGTTCATTTTTAGGCCTAAACAAACCCAATGTCCTGAGAGAGTCGTGTAAGGATATCTCTAATGATGGAGGGTCAATATGAACATTGCTCACCTTCACTGTATACCTCTGCCTCACTGGGTTTGAGGGCATCGGCCTCCCGTCTCACCATCATGTGTACTTCAGAATGTGACAGCTCTACTGGACCGTGCCACGAGTCTTTATATTTTAACCATGGTTTCCACACCATAGACTCGTTTATCCGGTTGGCCATATTGACGGCTTTAAGATTCTTGAATCTAAGTCTTTGGTCTCGCCAGGTAAGGGTGAGAATGGTATCGATAACGATGGTAAATGCGTTGAGGTTGACGTCCCTGTGAAATAAATAACACACCATACTTAGTAATATCATAGAATCAGTTAATTACTTTAGTGAAGGATTTTAATCAAATGGGCGGTTGGGATTTATTGCTCAAATAATTGACCTTATGTCACCTCATATTTTAGAATCCAGGGAATAAGTGGAGCTTACAACTTATGTAGTGGCATTCACTTTCACAATCACTTCCACAAACTGCAAATTCCGCAATTTCGGAAATGTGATTTCATTTGCGGATTTGCGTATCTGACAAATTCTACGCAAATTCGAGGTTTTGCACTTCCGGAAGCACTTCTGCAAACGCAAAACGGCTTGTGAACATCTACGTGGTTTAGCCCCTCAGGAAGCGTCTGGGTGAGTTGTGGCTCGCTGGCGCCACTCGACACTCCTGCACTGTTGTCATATGTACAGTAAATTTTGTATAAATACAATTAACTCTCTGTTACTGGCTACGTCCAACCATGCGGATGTACTCAGGGTATGGGCAGGCTTGGCCTTGGCCAAGTTCTGGGAGAAACCGCCTCTGATTCTGCGTTCGTGGTACTTCTCAAACATTTTCACACCCTTAGTATTGCTTCTACCTCCGTGATTTTGTTTCCTCATAATCTCGAATGGTTGTACTTGTTTCTGGTGTTGATATAAACATTTGGCGAATATAAATTATGTGCTAGTTTACAATGTTTTTCTCTATCCTTCATGTTTTTCCATATAAATATACGTTTTATGGAAATAGTTACTGAGAAAGTGTTTCAGGAAATTTCATTAGCTTTATTTTGGTATATAAACATTTACTGTAGGACAATTCGGGTCGGATTTACGTTCCACAAAACGAAATTATCTTACGATCGCGCTGAGTGCGGGAGTGGTGTCTTGTACGGCCAAAGTTGTTACTAAATTATTTTTCCCCTGCCTTTATTTATGTCTCTATCTCCGTGACTTTTTATTCACTTAATCTTGAATAGTTGTACTTGCTTATGGTGCTGATAAAAATGCTCAGCGAATATAAATTATGAACAAATTTACAATGTTTTTTTTTCTTTCCATCAATGGGTGATTTTGTTCGACACAGCCTGCGTGATCCAGTACTGAGCATGTGAGATTAGGTTTGACGCAGCCTGCGTCATCCAGTAACGAGCAGATGACTTTTGCACTGCTACCCTAGGTATCGAAAGGGTTAATTCACGTTCAGTATGATGTATACAATAGCATTTTTCATTATCGTACATTTTGTACGACAATTGTATGATTTCAAAGAGAGAGAGAGAGAGAGAGAGAGAGAGAGAGAGAGAGAGAGAGAGAGAGAGAGAGAGAGAGTGGTTGAGTATCTGATTCATCTCTTTTTTATACTCACTGGCTTGATACCAAGCTCTCAGGAATGGAATGAAAATGGGTATAAGCCAAGCGGGGGCAACGTTCGCACTCATGTTTAAATAATAAAGCATAACATTGTCATGGCAATTCGTATTCTACTTTACACTTGAGGGTTCCTCTCTACATTAACCATCTATCATCCATTATCTAATTCAGTTTTGCCCCATGAGGACCATAGGAGCCTGAGGCTAGGCAAGTTGGTCCTGACATTTAAGATGAGAGTAGCCACCCACACTCATCCCTGAGTGTCATTACGTGAGCAGTAAACCTCAACAACCCCTTGGATATAAACCTGCACGGACTCAATCCAACTGGATTGCATTAATTGCCAACTAAACCACCAGGTGTATGTGCTTGCTGGGGGGAAGGTAAGAAATAAGAATCTAAGGATAACAGCCAGCAAAGATGTTTCTCCCCCAATAAAAAAAGAAAAATATGAAGCCTAATTCATGATTATTTTATTTTCCAGATTCTTAGACGCTACAGTGTATGCTACTGATGTCAGCTACATCGATACTAGAACGACTTGTTTAGCAGACTTATTGCATTGCCAGTGCCAGTATTTCAATCTCAAAAATATAAAAATCCTTAGGAAGATAAATAAGAGATTAAACAAGAAACAGACGAAATGAAGCAACACAGTTTTCCCATTTTTTTTTTTTTACCAGTCAATCACCTTGCCGCATGCGGTATCACTATAGACAGACTGATAGAAATACTGTAAGTTGGAGTTGTCTCAGTTGTAGGAGGAGTCTGACTGTGACTAAGGAGTGAGGACTGTGGAAGTTAGAGCCAGAAAATAGTGGTGGACTGGTGTGTCAACTTGTCAAAAATATGAGCTATGAAGTGTAATAATTTAATTCATTTCTATACAATAGTGAAGGATTTACCCCCCCTTTTTTTTATATATAAAAATAGTCTAATATGCTAATAATAATAACTGAAATATATCTTTTAGTTTTACAATAACTATAATTTTTTATATCCCATTTATTACTTTAGACAATTTCCAAACTTCATAAAGCCACCTATTGTTAGTAGAATAGAATAAATAAAGATATAATTATAGTGGATGAGTAACTAGAGATGATTTTTAACCGTTTGATTATGAAAAATATTATCCTAAACTTAATATAATCCTCTAATGGTATCCAGAATAAAAAGAAGCTGATGCCGTGGTAGTGAAAGGGATAAAAATGGTATGCGTTTGCATTGTTGCATTTGCGGAACTGCAAATTTGAAGAATTTTGCGGACTTGCGGTTGTGGAAGCCAATTTTTTCAGTTTGCGGACTTGCATTGCGGAAATGAATTTTCGTTTGCCGTGCCCACCTCTGGTTGCCACCACCTACCACCATCAGCAAAGAGCAGCAGGTGTAAATAAAAATGAAACATGAAACATGTTATTTCCACATTTAAGAAAAAAATGATGATAACATATTATAACGTGCAAGCGCCTGTTGCAATGTTACAGTATTCATATAGTTAAAGCAAATGTAAAATGCAGGCAGTTGAGCTTTATTTCTATATACAACACACACTAAGAAGCAGGGCCTCTTTTTTAAAGTAATAGAACAGAGAAAGGAAAAACAAAAGAATTTTGAAAAATAATCCATACACTATATTACGGATATCCTGCATTCATAAAAACTCTGTATCAGTTAGACTTGAACAGCTGCAGGTTGAAGTTTGGGGGAAAACTACTCTGGGGAATCGAGTTCCAAAGAGAAGCAGTTCGGGGAATAATATAATTCTGATAGGCAGAGGTTCTGCAATATGGCAGTGTGACAGTCTAGTCATGATTGCTACCAGATGCTGGAGAAACGCGAGGGAAAATGTAGACAGGTGGCACAATGGATGTAACTTTGTCTGAGCATTCGCCATAATAATATTTCTAAAATAATGCAAGGGTGGCAACATTCCTTCTTACTTGTAGGGGAGGTGGTTCAATTGTAGTAGTACGGTTATTAATAATTCTAATTGCTTTGTTCTGAATTTTGTCCAGTTGTCTTAGTGCAACCTCTCCATATCCATTCCACAAGGGTGAGCAATATTCCCACTCAGAGTGCACATGACTCTTGTATATTATAGTTAACTGCTCATCAGTGAAGAAGTTATGGTCTCTACAATAATCAGTTTCTTTGAAGCAGTTTTAAGAAGTGATCTAACATGAGAGGTCCAGCTGAGGGTATTGTTAAGTAAAACACCCAGAATTTCAATAATTTTAAAGACTACTACTGATAGCACTGAAGGTAATATAGGAATCAGGCAATATCTGTCTATTAGTAGACTGAATATATTTGGTTATCCTAGTGTTAAATGATACAATGTTCTTTTGTCCCCATTTAGTGATCTTAGATAAGTCTTGATTTAAGGAGATTGCTGTACTTTGTGAATTGGTGTATAAATGTGAATGAACTGTGAAGTGTCTAGTCATCTGCATATGAATGAATGGGATTATGGGTGACAGATAAGAGATCATTTTAGGAAATGGGTTGGAGCCAGAACTGATACTTGTGGTACGCCGGCACTAACTATGTGGAAATTGGAATATACATCACCTACTTTTACTCTTATCTTTCTATCGCTGAGATATGAGGAAATCAAAGGAACAAAAGATGATATGCCATAGGAAAGGAGTTTGGATAGCAAGGAACGGTGCCACACACTGTCAAAATCTTTAGAAATATCAAGGGTTACTGCGTGCGATTCTCCATGTTGGTCAATTGACTGATAGATGGTATGAGTCAGGAGAGTATATCAACAGTGGATCTTTCATGGTGAAAACCATATTGTCTATCATTAAGTTGATGGATTCAAGATTTTTAACAATGTGCTTATTAATTACAATCTCAAATACTTTACCAGAGGAAGATGCGATAGCTATTGGTAAGTAATCAAGGGGTCAGAGGAACTTCCTTTCTTCGGAAATGGGTGGATATTGGCTTCTTTCCAAGAATTAGGGAGTGAGGAAGTACGTATGCATAGTCTGGATAATTTAGCTAGAACAAGAGCAAGTTCTGGGGAGCACTTTTTCAAAACAGTTGGAGGAATTCTTTCTGGACCTGGAGCTTTAGTAATCGGTAAATTGTCCAGAATGGATTTTACGAATCTAGTCTCTGTCTTAAGTGCAGCAATTTCGAGAGAGTCACGTTCTAGTACAGGGACGTTCTGGCTGACTTCCTCTAAGGTAGACTTTCTGGAAAATGTACTGGCGAGGATGTTCGATTTTCCACGCAGGTTATTCATTGTATTATCATCAGATTTTAGTGGGGGATTGGGTGATGACTTGTTAAAGTTATTATTGAAAGAACTGAGAGCTGACCAGAATATTTCATTATCATTAGGATTTTTTAATAGTTTGGATGCTTGGTTGTGAAGAGAGTTTGATTTAGCAAAATTTATTGCTACTTTTGTATGATCTCTAGCAATTTTAAATTGACTGATTCAGATTATTTTGATTTTAAGTAAAAGTTATATGCTAACGAGATTTATTACTGCTTTTGCATGGTCTCTAGCAATTTTACATCGATTAAGTGATTCAGGTGATTTTGATTTAAAAAAAAAGTTATATGCTAGGGACTTTTGGGTCATTGCTCTGGCACAGTTGCTGTCAAACCAATTCTGGGAGTCCAGTCTTTTAGTTAAATGCTGACTTGGTGTGAACGGTTCCATATCAGCTTGTATTAAGTCATTAATGTGGGAATGGGTAGAACTGATGTCAGTGGAGAAGAAAGACTGCTATGGAATATCTGCAAGATAATTTCTAAATCCATCTCAGTTTGCCCTACCAATGTGCAGTCTGGTCACCCCGACTGGTTCAGAATGGGGAGGTCTAGGGCAGCTGACTAATGAAGCTTTGATGAGATTGTGGTCGGAGGATCCAAGTGGTGACAGTACTTCTATCCTGTATTGATCTGGATTATGTCAGGAATAAATCCACAAGCTAAGCGTTATGATCAGGATTATCTGGTATTCAGGCTGGTTGTTTTACCAACTACGTGAGATTAAACGATTCCGCAAACAGCTCGCATTCGAGACCAGTGTCGTCATTCCTGGCAGAATGCAATAACCATTCTACGCTATGGACATTAAAATCACCCAAAACGGTAATGTCAGAGCTATGGGTGAAGTTAAGGTTAGTCAACTGTGTGGACAGGGAGTCAAATACGATGGGTTCTAAAGAAGCATTGGGGAAGCGATATACTGCACAGATATATTTGGTAATACTTAGATAATTTAGTTTATAAATGAATAATAAAAATTAGCTGAAGTGAAGTTCAAAACAGCATCAGCTGCAAATTCCGATTTGATGTAACAACAGGTGCCACCCGTTTTATGAAAGTTTGTGAGGAGATGGTAACCAGGAAAACAAAATGAGAATATGTCAGTAGAGGAGTGATTTGGGGTTCTGTGAGGAACTGGGCTACAGGGGATACAGACTGAAGAAAAAAGTGAACAGAATTCAGATTGGTACTAAGACCATGGATACCGCCGAAATGAACGGCCGATCCTGCGCATCTCCATTGACGAGCATGAGCAGTGTTTGTAACAACTTCTGTCAGCACAGTCACTTGATTGCGACCAGGAGACCCTGTGCCACCATCCCTACCCTGCCGGTGGTGGCAATCCGAGATACCACCGAATCTGCTGATAACAATGCAGTGGCCATTGCTTAGGGGGGATGGGAATAGGTGTGATATCTAGTGTGGATGTAGTGTGGTGTAGACAGTTGGAGGTAGAGGTGTGTAGGAACATTCTTAAAAGTTGCAGGGCACTTCCATGTTCCCTTTCAAAGTGTTCCCATTGTTTTTGCAGGTGAAACTGCAACTTCCTTGAAGCTTATTGTTGTTGTTTATTTCAGCAGCAATGGCGACCTAAAGTGCTACAAATTTTGACTCTCAGATCAGAAGATTAATTATCAGGTATGACCTACAGTAATGTCAGGTTTTCTATGGATGTTAACTTCGGTGCCAACCCTCAGAATCATTGTTAGTAGTATCTTATTCCTTATAAAGAGACCACGATGAAGGTTCCCACAGCTTTGTAGTTATCCATGTTTCCTGGATATATTTACCCAACTCTTGGAGTGGGTCAGTCACAACAAGCTCTTATACAGTAATTCCTAAAATCCTGTAGTGATATTGGCTGGGGATGGCAGTGCAAACACAACCTGAAAATGGTATCTGTATGTGCCACTGTCGTTCAAGTAAGCTGTCAGTAGTTTCGGGGCTTGCTTCCTTTTCCACATAACATGTATCCAATGGAAAACACATCCTTCATTGGAAATATCAGGAAAACATGGCACACCCTTTTTCGAAGTGCAAACTCAAAATCCATATCAGCATGAATACCCGTGAGAACCAAAGAGTTTGTCCCTCCCTCGTTTTATGGGCTCGGATATTATAGTACTTTTGTTATAGTCGTAGCTGAGGGGTTGTAGTTCTATAGAGAAGTTTATTTTGTCGTTTAAAAATAATATGTTGTAAAGATAACCTCAGTTCACTTGTTGTCAATGATAGGAGGAGTTAAAGATGAACTGTGGTCGATTGTAGTTTTATTGTCTTCAAAGGGAAACTGAGATTAATACTGATTGTTAAGCTGCTAGCTGCTCTTTCTCTCACGACACTCTCTCTCCCTCTTAGTTAGACCCCCTCTTCTCACTCTCCTCTCTCCCTACTCTTTCTCGTAAATCTGAATTCTGGTTCCGTCCTCTCTTGGTTAGGACGCCTCGTGTCACATGGCTCATACAGTTGTCATAGGTTCTAGAAACCTGTGTGTGTATGTATGTACTGTATGTATGTTTTCTCCTTCGTCAGCTTCCCACGGTGAGCGATGCTGAGAAGCTGATTTCCTGTTATTTGTGAGAACAGAAGTGATGTGTTATTTCCTTTCCACTCCTCTATCCCTCTCACTTTCTAGGATACTATGTTACTATGGTATTATGCACTGTATTATGATAATTTAGAGCCATGTCATCGCTCGGTCACGCCCGCTGGAGTACCTACGACAACTTGCAGTAATTACATCTAGTAATACATGGACTTGTAAAATAATAATGTATAACAATACTTTAGAAGCATAATATACCATAAATGTGTTGTACACACAATGGAATAATTGTAAACAGGTTTCATATGCAATTGAGTAAGGAAAATATTGGAGTATATAGAATTTTGTATAACAGACATATGCTTATATGCATGAGCTTTACAATGCTAAGATTACAGCAAGAGTTATTAATATATTTGTAATGCATTTATATGAACTACAGTGATATTGTTATAAGAATTGGACACTTGTATATTAAGTAATATTAATTCACTTGTGAGTGTGTGTGTTTTTTTTTAATAAAATCTTTTTGTTTAATTACTATTTACATATATATACTTTTTTCTCAGTGGGTCTCACTTGAATGTTCACTCTTCCTTCCTTGCAAACAGACTCCAGGTTGGAGATTCTTTTTTGCATTCTGTGCACAGCGAATAGTAATACACCAAAGACAATGGAAAAGATCACAAAAACAGTAAGAGCTGGGCTATACACATTATAGGGGTTGAACATACTTATACTCAATTCTTCCCAGAGCTTCATTGTATCATTAATTAATTTCATAGTTTCAAAATCAGGTGAAGTTAGCTTAATATTTGTGCTCATGTTCAAATTCATCTCAGGTAGTGGCTGGAAGTATTTGTGTGTGTGATTAAGAATGGCACAGTGCTTGTCTGTAGCTAGGGTGGACAGGGATTGTGTAAGTACAGCGCAGTAGTCAGGTGCTATGTATAATCCCGATGCTTTGGCATGAGATGTTGCTGTATCTGGACAAACTATGAAAACTGATGCGTTATGAGTGAAGTAAAAGAACTGGGAGTGCCCTATGCGCTGATGATGGATGGTTTTATCTGGAGCCAATGTGAAGTTGCAGTGATGATGAATGTCATGATTCTTGATGATAGCCATTTCACAAGGGACTGTGTCTTTAGTCTGAAACGTGAAAATGTACGCAGGACAGTGAGAAAAGCAATCATAGAGAAGTTTATTTTGTTGTTTAAAAATAATATGTTGTAAAGATAACCTCAGTTCACTTGTTGTCAATAATGGGTAGGACGGCTCGTGTCACATGGCTCATACAGTTGTCATAGGTTCTAAAAGCCTGTGTGTGTATGTATGTATGTATGTATGTTTTCTCCTTCGTCAGCTTCCCACGGTGAGGATGCTGAGAAGCTGATTTCCTGTTGTTGGTGAGAACGGAAGCGTTGTGTCATTTCCTTTCCACTCCTCTATCTCACTCACTGTCTAGACTACTATATTACTATGCTATTATCACTGTATTATGGTAATTTAGAGCCACGACACTTTTTATCTCAAAATCAGCAAGAGAATCACCTCCTGAAGTTAGTGAGCCAAGTCTCGGGATATGTACAGTCGAACAGAAAATTATTGATTCTCATTTGGTGCAAAAGTCTGATACCATGGACGATGACTGCTGATGGACAGCCCGATGATCTTATTCATTGCTGGTGTACTTGCTGTGAATAGGATGCCGTAAATAGCTTGGCTGTGGCATTCATTACTTTTTCTTTTTTTATGTGTCCGACTCTGGGCATAGGCTTCACAGCCTGCTATCAAGGCCCAGCAGTCCTCCTACATACCACACTCCTCTACATGTCACCACTTTGGTGCGAATACCCACCGTCCATATTGAATACATGCTATTACTGTCTCATAGGACTTAAAGAATCCCCCGAGCTAGACCTTACAATGAGATCATATAGCCCCGCTAGGTAACAGGAGGGTGCTACTCCTCCCGGCACGGCAGTCCCGGGTGCGGCTCGAACTCGCGACCCCCCGGTCCCGAGCTTGATGCTCTACCTCTGAGCAACCGTGCCCCCTGTGTCATAGGACTTTGTGTATTGTGTTAGCGGGGGCATCTTTACAAGTCGGCGGGTCTTCTGGTATATCAGGAAAGCCTGATTTAATGAAATTCAGATCCTTAAACAGTTCCCTGCCCCAGCGGGGATTTGAACCTGGCTTTGTTAGGATTGCAGGCCACCTCTCTATCGATTGAGCCACTGCACTTGGAGGGTATAGTTATTATATGTATATTCGGATTGTTAAAAAATTGGTCTTTTAAGGACTTGGCAAGCAATATTGGTTATTCGACATACTATTCAACCCCACCTGTGCTACTTTTGTTCATATCTATATATATACTTTCAATCAGGTTGTGGGTATCAAACTCAAGCCTGTGGTAAGACCGTCACCATGAGAGACATTTTAGTCCCACATCACCCGGTACACTGAAGAGCCATAGCATTTGTGGACTCTTTGCCTCCACACCTGGCTGTATGGAATTTAACATGCAGGGTTTCACACCCAGTGAAGAGTTGTAGTTAGTACGAGTAGATCGAAGCTTTCCTTTCTGCACATGTAATAATTCACGATAATAATGTTGCTCTTGTATTCCGAGGAAGCTTCAAACCACCATCAAGTCTTTTATGGGGAACCCTGACTACTGTTTCCTTTCGGGCAGACATGGCTTGATAATGGTTGTTGTGTCATCGGAAACACTGTCTGCAACCGAATAATCCCTGGTTCAATTTTCCTGGCCGACCACGATACCTTTCGGAAGGGTCATCTTCATTTCAGGGTTTCACCTGAAATGTAAGTTTAACAATGCATGTCACAATCTGGGTACTTAGCAAAAATAAACTGTAAATATTAATGACTTACGGAGTTGACAGACATTAAGATGAGCCACCATTGCCTCCTACTTCTTAACCAGCCATTCTACTTGCCTGACTGTGGTGATCTGCAGGCTGATGTTAACAGGAAGTTGACCAGGTAAGACTGATGGGGGTGGTGTCGTATGCGAGTACCCTGGTGCTGGGAGAAGGACATGGCACCCTGTCTCGTCACTGTGGTCTGGGCAGTCTAGCAGCTTGTTGCATCGTTGCTCGATGTGGATACAGATGCCGTCATCACAGGTGTACTGGTCCTTCCCACAAACAGTTAGTACAAGTTGCACCTGCACATCACAACAAGGCACTTACAGTACCAGCTGCACCTGCACAGCACAACAAGGCACTTACAGTACCAGCTGCACCTGCACAACACAACAAGGCACTTACAGTACCAGCTGCACCTGCACATCACAACAAGGCACTTACAGTACCAGCTGCACCTGCACAACACAACAAGGCACTTACAGTACCAGCTGCACTTGCACGACACAACATGGCATTTATAGCACCAGCTGCACCTGCACAACACAACAAGGCACTTACAGTACCAGCTGCACCTGCACAACACAACATGGCATTTATAGTACCAG
>JAGKTI010031244.1:0-12187 GCA_018397915.1 Birgus latro
CATGGCGAGTGGTGAGAAGAGAGGACCGGGGAATGAATGAACGGAAGGCATGGCGAGTGGTGAGAAGAGAGGACCGGGGAATGAATGAACGGAAGGCAATGATTGACTATGTGTGTGTGGATGAAAGGATGAGATGTGTAATGGATGCAAGAGTATATAGAGGTTGGGGGAGTGGACTTTCTGACCACCACTTGGTGGTGGCCAGAATCAGAGTCCAAACAAGATGGAGGAAGAGAAGAAGGGAAAGACAGGAGGAAGTATGTGTTACAAGGAGGGTAGAAAAGTTACAAGAGGATGGAATAAGGGCTGAATATAGAAGGGAAGTGGAGGAGTGATTGGGTAAATATAGATTGGAGCAGATGGAGGACGTGGAGGGTGTGTGCAAGGTATTCACAGAAGAAATCTGTGTAGCATGTGAGGTGGTGTGTGGGGTGAAGAGAAGACGAAAGGGGGTTCAGGGAACAGCATGGTGGACTGAAGAGGTGAGAGAGGCTGTGGCACAAAAGAAGAAAGCATATAATGAGTGGATGAGGAACAGGGGCGACGAAGAAGCTGACAGACGGACGAGAGAGTTATATGTAGTGAGGAGGAGAGAGGTGAAAAGATTAGTAAGAGAAAGAAGAGGGTGGATGAGGAGTTTGGAAGGAATTTGAGTGCAAAGTGGAGGGAATGTAAGAAAATGTTCTGGAAGGAGGTAAAGAGAGCTAGACAGGGTGCCAACAAAGTCAGTGGGGGTGTGAAAGATAAAAATGGTAGATTCCTAGTGGAGAAGGGAGAAAAAGTAAACAGATGGAGAGAACACTTTAATGAACTGTTGAACATAGAGAATGAAAGTAATGCAAGTATAAGTGGCTGGGGAATGGCAGGGAGAAGGAGGGTTGTGAGAAGAGAGGAAGAAATCACCAGGATGGAAGTGGTGGAAGCAATGAAGAAAGTTAAAATGGGGAAAGCCCCAGGAATTGATGGAGTGTGTGGTGAAATGCTGAAGCATGGGGGAGAGATAGTAATAGAATGGATGTGGAAGGTGTGCAGATTGGCTTGGGAGGAGGATAGAGTCCCGGAGGATTGGAAGTCAGGTATAATTATTCCTCTGTACAAAGGAAAAGGGGAAAAGGCAGTGTGTGGTAATCATAGGGGCATTTGCCTTCTCAGTGTAATAGGAGAAGTATATGGTAGGATACTTATTGACAGAGTTAGGGAAATTACTGAGGAATTAGTTGGAGAAGAACAAGGAGGTTTTAGGAAGGGAAGAGGTTGTGTAGACCAGATATTCATTCTTAGATCCTTAGTGGAAAAGTTTCTAGAGAAGGGCAAGAAGTTGTATGCAGCCTTCATGGATCTGCAGAAGGCATATGACAGGGTGGATAGACAAGGTTTGTGGAAGGTATTAAGAATATATATGGAGTGGATGGGAAGTTGTTGAAGGCAGTGAAGAGTATGTATGAGGGTGCTAAGGCTGCAGTGCGTGTGGATGGCAAACTGAGTGAATCTTTCCATTTGAAGGTTGGATTGAAACAAGGATGTGTTATGTCTCCATGGTTGTTCAATCTGTATATGGATGGGGTTATAAAAGAGATACAAGGTCGGGCAGTGGATGTTGAAGTGGCCTTAGTGAGAGAGGGCAGTGTGTGGAAACTCCCTGTACTGTTGTTTGCAGATGATACTGTGTTGTTGAGTGAAGTCGAAGGGGAGCTGCAAGGCTTGGTAGATGAGTTTGGGAGAGTGTGTAAGAAACGGAATCTAAAGGTGAATGTGGGGAAGAGTAAAGTGATGGTCTTCGAGAGAAGTGAAGCCAGTGACTGTACAGTGAGATTGTTTGGGAAGGATATGGAGAATGTGAGTGAATTTAAGTACTTGGGCAGTGTAATGAGTAAGGATGGTAGTCTGGAGGGTGAAGTGCTCGAAAGGATACAGCAGGGAAGGAAGGTTGCTGGTTCGTTGAAAGCAGTGATAAGAAACAGGAAGGTGAGCATGGAAGTGAAAAAGTTGTTACATGATAGTATTGTGATACCAACTCTGACATATGGAAGTGAAGCTTGGACCCTGTTGGAAGGACTGAAGTCAATAGTGAGAGCAGTGGAAATGAGTTATCTGAGAGGAGCATGTGGAGTCACATGGAGAGACAGACTAACAAATGAGGAAGTGAAGGAGTGTTGTGGTGTGGTTGAGGACGTGATGGGAAGCGTTAGGTGAAACACGTTAAGGTGGTTTGGGCATGTGGAGAGGATGGAGAGTGAAAGATTGACGAGGAGAGTGTATGTGAGTGAGGTGGAGGGGGCGAGAGGGAGGGGGAGGCCGAGGATGAGATGGAGGGATGGAGTGGAGAGGTATATGAGAGAGGGGGATGTGAGTTGGGAGCGTGGTAGTGAAATGGCAGGGGACAGAGTGACATGGAGGCGATTTGTTTGTGGCCAACCCGTTCGGGATTGAGGCGTCTGGCAATAGATAGATAGATAGATAGTCTAGTGATGAGTCCTGGAGCCGTGTGAACTCAGTAGCAGCTTTCAGCTCCGTTCCACGTACCAACACACCTGCGGCATGTTGTTGTCGATACCAAATCAGCGTGGATTGGTAGATGTCTGCATAATTAGGACTAAACATCACCTTCCTCTTCACATTTCATTTGGTCTTCGAAGCGAAATCAGCCATGTACTGCTGTAGTTTGTCTCAAGACTTCTTGATATCAAACAAGGTGGAGCGAGGGAGGTTGAACTCACGACGAATCTGTGATGTCAGCCACCCGGCGTCCATCTTCTTTAATACCCTTCCCTCTTCTTCTCCAGAGTCAGAACCACTTTCTTCCTCTTCTCAGGTGGCGGGGCCATCATCACACACATGATGAAGAAGGTGAAGAGCAGTATCAAGCACTGTAGGAGGTAGGGTATCACAACAAAAGCAATCACTTCGGCCGCCATTGTCGGAGCTGTTCACGAGGCAGGAGCTGAGTGAGAAATGGGGACCGACAGAGAGGCACCACGCGCGTAAACACAGCCGATCGGCGCACGCGGGAAATTCAAACTGACGCGGTCCCAAAAAAATCGATTTTTTTTTTCAAATTTTTGGGCATTTTGGGGGTTGGGCAGCCCACGATATCCGAATAGTGAGGGTGTTCAAATACTGGACATCCGAATAATAGAGGGATTACTGTATATATATTGTATATATGCAGTAGAACCTTGAGTATCCGCGAGCCACGGGGAATTCAAAATGCTGGAAAATCGATTAACACCCATTTCCTGTTGTCTTACACCAGTAATTCTCAAACTAGAGGAATTTTGGTGGGTCGCAGGGACATAAAATAGGCCTAATGCTTTCAGTGTATTTTATTTAACTGAAATTGTAATTATCCTTACTACACCACTAGCTAAAATGTGGCATATACTTACAGGTAAAATAGGGGGTTAGGTTCTATAAGCCTCATATTTTTTGTTAAAAATATAGTTAAGGATAATTATAAATGTCTGTCTTACGATACTCAAAACGTGTGTTTACATACGATCTCACCGACTGGACAGTGGACACATCACTGCATACTGCATTCTAAAATAACCTAAGCGATTAGTTTTGCCTCCTAATACTCCCCATAAAAATTTTAATTGCCAAGGATTGCCACTAAGCCTCTTGAAAGTCCTCATTACCAATCAAGCTTTCGACCTAAACAACACATGAATAATGGCCGTCTAGCATCATGGATATTTTGCCAGGAATAAGTTTCGGCGCACATTTAAAAAAAAAAAAAAAATGCAGAATGAAACTATTTTTCAAAGACATTAGTCATCAAGAATAATGGAAAAAAAAAAAGCTATAAAGAAGTGATCAGCAAGGACTGATGGTTTCAGGACAATCTGCCATCAAGTCAAACTCGGTGTCACAACAATAACTAGACAATTGCTAGAATATCATTCACAGGCGACTACAGCGAGGAAAAAACAACTATTGACTAAAGGTACGACCAATACTAATATCCAAAGCCTATGCTACTGAACAGAGACTTTGATGGATCCCCCTAAAATGTAGTAATTAAAGTACTGATTAATTAATAATAAGTATTTATAGAATGACGGAAATTGTCCAAGGCGCGAATTGTCCTGACGGGGAATCGTCCATGTTTTGATGGTGAATTGTCTGACGGCGAACTGACTGATAGTGAATTATCTCGGAACCACAAAGTTGTGGGTGATGCAGGCTCATCGACGTGAGTCGTGAGTGGATAGGCTGGCTGGGGGTCAAACAGGCTTGATGGGGGAGACTGGTGGAGCAGCTATTTTTGCTGGAGTACTTGCTGGCGTGGACGTTGATGCATCACTATCTGGGAACCCCACAAATGAAAAAGTCTCTGATGTCTGTTTGACTGCTACACGACGGCGATTTTGGAAGTCATCATTAATAAATACGAAAATGAAGCAGTTCATTAGTTGTGTAGGCTGGATTTCTCTCCATGAATCGGATGATCTTTCAAAATAATTCATCAGCATCCATCCATGAACAGCCAGGAGCCATGGCTGACATTCCACCAAATATTACGAAACTGTTAAGCCTCAAAACAATGGCGGGGACAGCGGTGATGCACTCGGTGACGAAGGAATTTTTAACATTCGGGCGGGATGGTTGCGCGGTGAATTTGAAATGTTGGTTAGGTCCTGGATTTTCCCCGGTTGATCGATTTTGGAAATTTTCTTTAAATTGACCGGTTTGGCACCAATTCCGGTTGACTGGCTCGCGGATAATTGAGGTTCTACTGTATATATATATATATATAAACAGCATGGGAAGCGTTAGGAGAAGCACATTAAGGTGGTTTGGGCATGTGGAGAGGATGGAGAGTGAAAGACTGACGAGGAGAGTGTATGTGAGTGAGATGGAGGGGGCGAGAGGGATGGGGAGACCTAGGATGAGATGGAGGGATGGAGTGGAGAGGTATATGAGAGAGGAGGGTGTGAGTTGGGAGCATGGTAGTGAAATGGCAGGGGACAGAGTGACATGGAGGCGATTTGTTTGTGGCTACCCCGTGCGGGATTGCGGCGTCTGGCAATAGATAGATAGATAGAATCTCTCTACTATCCGGACAACCAATATCCAGTGACCTCACTGTTCGGACATTGTAGGCTGATGGCTGAAACCCCCAAATGACTAGAAAAACTGCGAAAAAAACGGAAAAAATCGGATTTTTTCCGACCACGTCAGTTTGAATTTCCTGCGCGCGCCGACCAGCTCCCTTCCCACGCGACCCCCCTCCTCCTAGTTCTGTCTCAACTCCTGTGAACAGTGGACGGCTATCAGATCGTTTGCAGTATTTTTGTTCTTGTTTAAATAATCATAAGTCACGATGCTAAGGTTTAAGTGTAGTTAAACACTGGATTACTGGACATGCTTCAAGAGCAATTATGACCACTGTAAAAACCTTAGAGGTGGGAGTAAACAACAATCATGGACATGCAAGTAAACACTGTCAACTGATAAATATTTTCCATAATCACTTCTAAATCCTCATTCTCTGGTTACATTTTATTTACTTCATGCTTTGAGTCCCATATTTGAGTGCATAGGCTGTGAAAGAGGTGATTTTCTCAGTGATTACCATGTCTCTTATATACGTTCACTATCTAGTCAACTGGTGAACATTTTTGCCCTACACACCTCTAACTCATAATTTTTCTGGTTACATTTTATTTACTTCATGCTTTGTGTCCCATATTTGAATGCATAGGCTGTGAAAAGGTGATTTTCTCAGTAACAATCATGTCTCTTCCTTACGTTCATTATGTAGTCGGCTGGCAAACACCCCTGCCTTACTCACCTCAAAAAAATCATTTTTTGGTTAATATTCGATTAATTCATGCTTTGTGCCAATTATTTATGTGAATGGGGTCCTAAGTAAGTGCTATGCATGTCCGGTAGGGAGGAAGGTAGGTGGTTTTCTGATTTAGGCTATGTTAGGTTAGGGTCAAGAATGACTGGTGCTGTTCGTGAACAGTGAACACCTTTGCCATACCTAACTCTTTTTCTGGCAACAATTTATTTATTTGATGCTTTCTATCCCGTATTTCAGTGCATAAGATGTGAGAAATGATGATTTTCATAGTGACTGCCACGTCCGATACTTACACTAACCTGCCAACTAGTGAACACCCATGCCTTACTCACCTCAGATTCACCATTTTGGGGTTAAAATTTGATTAATTCATGCTTTGTGCCAATTATTTATGTGAATGGGGTCTTAAATAAATGCTATGCATGTCCGGTAGGGAGGTAGGTAGGTGGTTTTCTGATTTAGGTTGGGTTAGGTTACGTTAGGTTAGGGTCAAGAATGTCCGGTGCTGTTTGTGAACAGTGAACACCTTTGCCATACCTAACTCTTTTTCTGGTAATAATTTATTTATTTGATGCTTTGTATCCCATATTTTAGTGCATAAGATGTGAGAAATGATAACTTTCATAGTGACTGCCACATCCGATACTTATTTACACTAAGCTGCCAACTCATTAACATCTATGCCTTACTTACCTCAAAATCATCATTTTTGGGTTAAAATTCAATGAATTCAGGCTTTGTGTCCATTATTTAATGCATACTATGTGAGAAAGGGTGATTTTCATAGTGATTTCCATGTCTGATACTTACACTTGATGGGAAGTTGTGAGCACCTATGCCTTACTGACCTGTAAATCATCATTTTTTGGTTAAAATTCAGTTAATTCATGCTTTGTGTACATTATTTATGTGAAAGGGGACTTAAATAAGGGCTATGCATGTCCGGTACGGAGGTAGGTAGGTGGTTCACTGAAGTCATGAGCTTCAGGGCCACTATCCGGACAAGACCACTTTCCGGTCATGCCTTTGGCTCTATTACGTCGGATAGTCGGAAGATTACTTTATTATATATATATATATATATATATATATATATATATACTGTATAGCCATCCATCCATCATACAATACTGAGGTATCCCATGGGAAGCATAGAAGCCCAGGGCTAAGCAAACTGGTCCTGAAATTTAAAATGAGAGGGACCAGCCTCACTCAACTCTGAGTGGCAGTACAAGAGCAATAAATCCCAACCACTCCTTGGATATAAACCTGCCCAGGCTCAATCCGACTGAAGCATCTTAATTACCCACTAAACCAGCAGGCCCCCAAAATTGGTTATATGGTTACCACCTAGCACAGTAAATGGTTTCCTGGTGTACAGGAAACCATTTGATTTGTCACTCTGTGTAGAGTCAACTGTAGACAGAGGGTTGAGGAAAGAATGAAGGAAAGAAAGAGTAAAGGAAATGGCAGTCACTGAGCAGCACTCTGGTACATCCAGGAAGTCTGGATCATGACTTGGACACACCAACAAATCTTGAGCAACGTTCATCCGAGATATGAGATCATGACAACTGTGACAAAGTACCAGCAGGAGATACTGAAAACCTACTCTGAAAAACATTCCAAGCAGTGGAAAGAACGCTGGGCTATGTGTGTCAAGTCAGAAGGGGCTAACTTTGAGGGGGATTAGTGTCCAAGCTCAACACGTTAGCTATCTATTTTTGTAGAGCCTAAGGTAGGATCCTTTCTCAACAGACCTCGTACAGATAAATGCTCGGCAATGAAGAAATCACGGATTCTGTACAATAACCCAAGTTTCTTTGAGGCACCTTATTAAGTGGTCTAATGTGAGGTCCAACTGAGGGTACTGTTAAGTGAATCACAAAAAATGTCAGTACTTTTAGAGATAGGAACTTTGGTTGCATTGAAAGTAAGCACTCTATTATCTGGATGCCCAATAACCGGACACTCCATTGTCAGGACATCGTTGGCTTGGGTGTTGGGAACCCAAAAATGCCAAAAAATGCAAAAAAAAAAAAAAAAAAAAAAAAAAAAATGATTTTTTAAAATTTGGTGTGCGGCACTGAACAGCCGTGCTTACGCACGCTTCTCCCACTCCCCAGGCTCCCCTTCCCCTCCCCAGTTCCTTCTCAACTACCATCATGAGTAAACAATTGTTGGGATGGCTGGCGCTAGTGCTCGATTTTGTTTAAATAATTATAATTCACAGTGCTAAGGATTAAGTGCAGCTCAACACTGATTTCTGTACATGCTTCAAGAGCATTTTCACCACTGTCAGAGCCTTAGAGGTGGGGCAATCTTCGTAACAACCGCCACGGACACGTAAGTACACTGTCAACTGCCAAATATTTTCCATACTCACCTCTAAACCCTCATTCTCTGGTTACATTTTATTTATTTCATGCTTTGTGTCCCATATTTGAGTGCACAGGCTGTGAAAAAGGTGATTTTTATGTCCGATACTTTCAGCATGCTGTTAACTGGTGAACATCTTTGCCACACTCACCTCATTTTCTGGTTACATTTTATTTATTTCATGCTTTGTGTCCCATATTTGAGTGCATAAGACGTGAAAAAGGTGATTTTCATGGTGATTTTCATGTCTGGTACCTACTTTCAGTATGATGTTAACTGGTGAATATCTTTGCCATACTCACCTCTAAATCATCATTTTCTTGTTACATTTTATTTATTTTATGCTTTGTGTCCCATATTTGAGTGCATAAGATGTGAAAAAGGTGATTTTCATAGTGATTATCATGTCCGATACTTACTTTCACTATGCTGTCAACTGGTAATCATCTTTGCCATACTCATCTCTAAATTATCATTTTCGGATTACATTTTATTTGTTTCATGCTTTGTGGCCCATATTTGAGTGCAAAAGCTGTGAAAAAGGTGATTTTCATAGTGATTTTCATGTCCGATACTTACTTTCGGCATGCTGTTAATTGGTGAACATCTTTGCCATACTCACCTCTAAATCATCATTTTCTGGTTACATTTTACTTATTTCATGCTTTGTGTCCCATATTTGAGTGCATAAGATGTAAAAAAAGGTGATTTTCATAGTGATTTCCAAGTCCGATAGTAATCCCTCTACTATCCAGACACCTGACTATTCGGACATCGTGGGCTGATGGCAGAAACACCCCAATTGGGGGGGGGGGGGGCCGATTTTTTTCATACCGCGTCAGTTTGAATTTCCCGCCTGCGCCGACTAGCTCCCTTCCTGCTCAGTCTCCCTCCTACTAGTTCTGTCTCAACTCACGTGAACAGTGGATGGCTGTCCGCTTGTTTGTGGTATTTTCGTTCTCGTTTAAATAATCAAAAGTCACAGTGCTAAGGATTAAGTGTAGTTAAACACTGGATTACTGGACATGCTTCAAGAGCAATTATGACCAGTGTAAAAACCTTAGAGATGAGGGTAAACAACAATCATGGACTGTAACTAAACATTGTCAACTGCTAATTATTTTCCATAATCACTTCTAAATCCTCATTCTCTGGTTACATTTTATTTACTTCATGCTTTGAGTCCCATATTTGAGTGCATAGGCTGTGAAAGAGGTGATTTTCTCAGTGATTACCATGTCTCTTACATACGTTCACTATCTAGTCAACTGGTGAACATTTTTGCCCCACACACCTCTAAATCATAAATTTTCTGGTTACATTTTATTTACTTCATGCTTTGTGTCCAATATTTGAGTGCATAGGCTGTGAAAAGGTGATTTTCTCAGTAATAATCACGTCTCCCTTACTCAACTCAAAATCATCATTTTTGGGTTAAAATTCGATTAATTCATGCTTTGTGCCAATTATTTATGTGAATGGGGTCTTAATTAAGTGCTATGCATGTCCAGGAGGGAGGTAGGTAGGTGGTTTTCTGATTTAGGTTAGGTTAGGTTAGGATCAAGAATGACTGGTGCTGTTGGTGAACAGTGAACAACTTTGCCATACCTAAGTCTTTTTCTGGTAGCAATTCATTCATTTGATGCTTTGTATCCCATATTTTAGTGCATATGATATGAGAAATGATGATGTTCACAGTGATAGCCACGTTCGACAGTTACTTACATTAAGCTGCCAACTTGTGAACTGCCTTACTCACCTCAAATTCATCATTTTTAGGTTAAACTTTGATTAATTCATGCTTTGTGCCAATTATTTACGTGAATGGGGTCTTAAGTGCTATGCATGTCCAGGAGGGAGGTAGGTAGGTGGTTTTCTGATTTAGGTTAGGTTAGGTTAGAGTCAAGAATGACCGGTGCTGTTCGTGAACAGTGAACACCTTTGCCATACCTAACTCTTTTTCTGGCAACAACTTATTTATTTGATGCTTTGTATCCCATATTTCAGTGCATAAGATATGAGAAATGATGATTTTCATAGTGACAGCCACGTCCGATACTTACTTACACTAACCTGCCAACTCGTGAACACCCCAGCCTTACTCACCTCAAATTCATCATTTTTGGGTTAAAATTCGAATAATTCATGCTTTGTGCCAATTATTTATGTGAATGGGGTATTAATTAATGCTATGCATGTCCGGGAGGGAGGTAGGTAGGTGGTTTTCTGATTTAGGTTAGGATAGGTTAGGGTCAAGAATGACTGGTGCTGTTGGTGAACAGTGAACACCTTTGCCATACCTAACTCTTTTTCTGGTAACAGTTTATTAATTTGATACTTTGTATCCCATATCTTAGTGCATAAGATGTGAGAAATGGTGATTTTCATAGTGACTGCCACATCAGATACTTATTTACACTAAGCTGGCAACTCATGAACATCTATCCCTTACTTACCTCAAAATCATCATTTTGGGGTTAAAATTTAATGAAATCATGCTTTGTGTCCATTATTTAATGCATATGGTGTGAGAAAGGGTGATTTTCATAGTGATTTCCATGTCTGATACTTACTTACACTTGCTGGCAAGTTGTGAGCACGTATGCCTTACTCACCTCTAAATCATCATTTTTTGGTTAAAATTCAGTTAATTCATGCTTTGTGTGCATTACTTATGTGAAAGGGGTCTTAATTAAGTGCTATGCATGTCCGGTAGGGAGGTAGGTAGGTGGTTTTCTGATTTAGGTTGGGTTAGGATAGGGTCATGAATGACCAATGCTGGAGCTTCAGGGCCAATATCCGGACAAGACCAATATCCGGACATGCCTTTGGCTCTATTATGTTGGATAATGGAGGGATTGCTACTTTCACCATGCAGTCAACTGGTGAACATCTTTGCCATGCTCACCTCTAAATCATCATTTTCTAGTTAAATTTCAATTCATGCTTTGTGTCCATTATTTATGTGACTAGGGTCTTAAATAAATGCTATGAATATCCGGTAGGGAGGTAGGTAGGTGGTTTTCTAAGTTAGGTTTGGTTAGGGTCTGAAAGTACCAATGCGGAAGCTTCAGGGCCAATATCAGGACAGAACCAATTTCCGGACATGCCTTTGGCACTATTACATCAGCTAATGGGGGGATTACTGTAATATAGGAATCAGGCAATATCTGCTTATTAGTAGATTGGATATGCAGTAGATTCTTGATTTAACGAACCTCAACAGACAAGATATCGGATTTATTGAACACTATGAAACCAGCAGACTTCCATCAGCTATAGTAATGTTCATCAAATTGGACAAAACACAAGTGTTTCATGAAGAAGTGCAGTGACAAGGATTTGAAATAAACTGAAAAAGGGCAAAACTATGGGCCTAATTAGTGTAAAATGGGTTGGGTTATTATTTGTAGTACTAGAATATGCTACTGTACTCATTTATTTTCAAACATGTACTTGAAATCCCACCTCAGAGGGGGACCATCAATTATGAAGGACTATTGTTTTTTTATCAGCCTTCCCCCCAATTACAGTAAGTCCTCGTATTTCGACACATTTTACTTCGACACATCATTTTTCGCAATAGAAAAAAGTTTCCGACAAGTCGCAAACTTCGTCACTTTTTCCTAATTTTCATTGCCGCTTCCAGCTGCAGCCGACACATACTGATGCTCATTTGTTGGCGGCCATCTTGCAACCACCATACCCTCTATCGATACAGCGGCGGTACTATAGACCCCTTCACCACTGTGTTTTGTGTGCAGCCGAGAAGCAGAGGATTTTGCAGCTCATTGAGGAGGGGTTGACAGCTCCTGAGATATGTCGCCTGACTGGGGCTCCTGACAGCACCATAAAGACACTCAGAAAAAACAAGGCAACTCTCAAAAAGCAGGTGAGTGCACGTAAAATAACAATAAAGTAAATGTGTTGTGCGTTTTTTTCCTTTCATCTTTATTTGTGCCACGGTTTTTTACTGTATCAATATCCACCTAATGG
>JAGKTI010031245.1:0-12187 GCA_018397915.1 Birgus latro
TTTTTTGTGCTGGTACTGGTGAGGATTTGTTGTGGCGGAGGGCAATACGGGTAAATTGACTGTTATGGTATTACTGGTGTTGTGTGACCGTAGTAATGGTAGCTGTCATTGGAATGGATGATTGGCAGTTGTAGTAATGTTGGGGGGAAAGGAAGAAGGTGATGTTTTTGTGGTAATATTGAATGTGATTTGCTGTAAGTGAGGGCGATTCTTGTTGGTTGCTACGGTAGCACTGGTGTTGAGTGGCTGTATTAATGATCACTGTTGTGGTAATGTTTTGTGTCAGATCCGAGTGACTGGCGGCACTTTTATTAGTGCTGGTCCTGGTACTGGGAAAAAGAGGTTGACTCTTGTGGCGGTAATGATGGTTATTGAGTATAGAAGAGGGCGATGGTCGTTCGCGTTAGCGGTCGTGTTGCTTCTGATTGTTGTGATGGTTGTAGATTACTTAGTTTTCAGTGGTCATAATGAGGTGGTAGGTGGAGGCTACATTCATCCACTCACTTCATGTAGTGCTGCCAACGTTTTCCTAGGGTGACTACATTGGGTGATATGCCTAATGGTTTCCTGCAAACCAGGAAACATTTATAGCTTGGCTGGTAGCAATATAACCAAATAACGTGCTTATGTGGCGTCTTCTATGGTCCCCCCTGTTAAGTGGGTGGAGACGCAAATGTGGCGTCCATTCGGGAACCAAACCTCCACACTCATCCCCACGCTTCGCTTTGGCAAGGCACTGTCCACCGCAAGGGAACATCAGTTCACTACACCGGATGGCCCTGCAGGAGTGAGTGTTTGTTTGAGGTTGATAGGTCTGCTCGGTCAGACAGACCAGGGTTACTCTAATACTACTTCTGGTAGTCGTACTGTTGAGTAACTGGTAATGGTCGATATTGGTAGTGGTAATGGTGCTGGCTGATTATTGAGAAAGGCGATTCTGGATGGATGTTATGTTAATACGGTACTATTGTTGTGCAGCTGTGATCACTGGACTATTGCGTATTTCACATGGTTTAACTGTTTTCCGGGCGGTAGCCACACAACCTTACTACGATATTCATTACCCTAGCGCTAAAGGCGATGACTGGATGTGAAGAAAGGTTATTGTTGCTTAATTCAGGTCTCTCTGGCAGATTCATTGACCACAAGCATGTAACTACTTCTGTCAGGCCATCCTACATATACCGTGTAGGGAGCCAGCACCTTCTTATAGTAGACAGCACCTTGCCAAGGTAGGACCAGGACTTTTCCCCATAGTGAGGTGCAGGGGAGTATGAAAAGGTTTGGCTTCTGGGTGGACGCCGCAGCTACTTCGGTCCACCCAGAGTACACAGCGCCACCACATGTAGGCTCCCTTTCAGGGCCTGTAAAGAAGAGTAATGCTGTTTAATATTTTGTGGTTAGTATGGAGTGGCTAAGGCAGTATTTGGCTATTGGATTATTGTAAACGACTGAATTTGAAACAGAGTAGCAATGTTTATGTACTTGTTGCTGGTGTCGGCTATGGAAGTGTTCAGTTCTTGGAGTAATGTTGATGGTTAACTGTTGTAGCTGTGAGTGACTAGTTGGATGCTGTAATTGCTGAGGTGTGTGATATGGGAGAGAATTATCAGTGAGTGATTGTCGTGGTTACTGTGATTGTTGTATTGGTTGTGAAGGATATAACTGTTATTGTGTGGCATTGGCAGGTAATATTAGCGAGTATTGTGATGCTAGTATTTTTATGTATTTTCCCACCGGTAGTTGTACCAGTGAATTATGGGTTGTTGAAATAGTTGTGACTGTGACATTTAGTGAGAGCATAAGTGATGGTTTTGATAGTGTAGGTGGGTGATAGAACGTAGTAGCTGAGACAGCACCGAAGGTTATAACTTATAGTTTAGGGTGGTTATAAATGTTATAAGTAGTTATTGTGCTGATTAACAACTGGCATACTCTGTTGCTTTAACTTGGCCTAAAATTACGAGATTAACACTAGAACATGATGTTAACCACGAATACATGATTTCAAATGATTTAGAACCATTGTACTTTGTTATTTTGCCATGGAGATACGGGAATTAAGAAAATGAGGAAAATCTCCACGTAGACAAGGTGGACGAAGTATGGTTAATAATGCAGATGATGTAATTCGTGTGATACTGAATTCTTTTCACCTTGCTTCACATTTTCGTCCATTAGCAGCTTGTTTCACGTAACTCAGTCGCAGAAAAAGACAATACTACGGATAAGCCCCCTTTGCATGGGACCTTTTCGTGTGACTAGAGTAATATTTCAGTGTTAATCAACTGTTACAACTCAGCTTTCAAGATGGAGAGATGGCGGTATTGGTCCAAGTTAAAGATCAGTACAGTTATGATTTGGTGATGGCAGAGATAGATATGAGTGCAGATAATGACTGTGATTTTTAAGTGATTTTAGTGCTAGAATTAAGAAAGGCGTCATCGTAATGAAGGGATTAACAAAGGTTGTCAATCATATTTAACTGATAATGAATAATAAACACAGTTGTTTGTATAGTGAAAACAAAATTTAATAAAGAAAAAGAAGTCATCGAAAGGTTGATGATGACGGGCAAAATTAGTACTAGGACTGGAAAGGTACAAAAGAAGAAAGGCAGACCACGGACGAGATCGTGAAACAAAAGAGTAAATATCCATTGTGATGAGAGTTTGGTTGGAATACTCAGTACAGGTAGTTCGAGATGAAGCTTTGTTGAATTCTTTTTCTCTCGGCCACCTCGGGTAGGAGGCGAGATGTGACGCTGGTGACAGGTAGACAAAAGATATAGTGATGTGTGCTGGTAACGGATGTGGTTGGGTATATCCACTTTAAGCACCCCTTTCCGATGATGCATTTATTTTTATATTATTACTGCTATGAGGCGGCCCACTGGAGTTTACAGAGACTCCTCAAGCTGGAAGAGTTGGATGTAACCTTCATGAACTCCTTAGGAAACTAGGGTTACTTAAAATCTTCTGGTAGTAAAATAATACGTCATTGAATTGAGTGGACGTATCTGACTTAAAATTTCCATCTCTACATAGGAAAATGGATGTAGGGAATTGAAAATAATAACACTAAAAATGGTCCTGGCAAAAAAGAAAAACATCTGGAAAGGTTGTACAGCCACAATATTGTCTTATTCTCCCACTAAGCTTTTGGGAATCAGTTATAGAATGGCGAATATATCCGTCAAGTTAAAGGGAATGGACAGTAATTAGAACGGTGCTGACGTTTTTAAGGAACTAAACTGTGATTAAATTTTTTCTCAATAATTTTGATGATTGTATTCACTCACAAACGTACCATCAGTTTTCTGTCATAATTAAGACTTACTTTTGTAGGAAGTACAAAAGAAGGAAATATCCTTCATTATCACTCATTATGTTTATTGCAGTAAATAATAAACGGATAAATAAATAAATAAATAATAAAAATAAACAAAGAACAGTAAGTAAATAAGAGGGAGCAAGCAGGGATGCAAAACTCGCGCCATTAACTTGTCTACTGGCCGAACATTTGACTTTGCCGTGTAACCTAGACTTGCGACAGATTACTCTCAAAATCGAATTGCTTCATTCTTGACTAGCCCTTAACTCTTCCATCAACTTTGGCCGAGATCAGATAGAAGTTGTTTGAGTTGACATTTCCCAAGGACTTTGATCTTTGACGTTTCCTTAGCGATTTTGACCTTTGACTGACTATTCTTAAGATCAAATCTCTTCAGCATTGTTTTAACTTGCACCCTTTGGCAGAATTTAATCTTCATCGCATAAAAGATATTTAAGTTGACAGTAGAATGTGACCTTTACCTCTGAATATGCAAAAAAAAAAAAAAAAAAAAAATCTTTCGAATGTTTCTCAGGTTATCCAGTAAGCTTGATCCAAATAAGATCAAAACTGTTTTGGTTATTTTGGTCACTCACAGACACACGTCGACGTTTGACCTTGTTGTGACAATGACCTTTTACTGATTGTTCTCAAAATTGAATCCTTTCGCTCTTGCCTCATCTTTAAGTCTTCTACCAAGCTTGTTCAAATAGGATCGAATTTATTTGAGCTAAACTTGCCCTGTGACTTGATCTCTGGCCTTTCGTTATGACCATGGTTTTTGACTAATTGTTTGCTGAATCGAATTCTTTTATTGCTGCCCTGTCCTCAACCCATCCACAAACTTTGGTGTGCACTGAAATAAATAAATAAATAAATGTTTATGTTGACACTGTCCTGTAATCCTGATCTTTGACTGTTATTCTCAGAAACAACAGGTTTGCTCCACTCCTTACCCTCATCCTTTGCACCAAATTTGGTTTTAGGCTAACTGGATGAAACTGACTTATTTTATCAAATCAAACACGTTTGAGTCGATTTTGATTTCGCCATGCGTACTTGTCCTTTGACTGTTTTGAAAATTTAACGTGAAGCGGTGCCAAGGCACATCAAACCCGTCCCCGGCAGTCATTTTAGTGCTGACTTTTAAACACAACAGGATATCTGGTCAAAGATGTCACATATAAAATTTGGTGAATTGGATGAAAATGGACGATTTTATGCCCATTTGAAATTTTAGGCCCGACCCACCTGACATTGACCCTCTACCGCTAACTGAAGGGTGACACCCCAGATGTAATAAGGCATGTTATAGGATGCAGATTTGAGAGATTGACCTTTAGGTTTTGGTTTCATGTCGATATGACGAATTTGAAACGAGTTATGGCGAAAAAACGATTTTTTTTTTCTACATTTTTTGGCCTACAGCTTAGGCCTTGGCCCAGTTTGGCCCAAAATTTGATCACGTGATCAGAAGGTCATAGCCCATCATCCCTGTAAATTTAGTCAAAATTGCACCCGTAGTTTTCGTGTAAAGCTGTTACTAGACAGACAAACAGACAGACAGACAGGCAAACAGACAAACAAAACAAACAAACAGACAAAGCGAGTGAAAACAATACCCGTCCCCAAGCTCCTCCGGGGCGGGAAAGGGTAATAAATTCAATCATGCCTTACTTTCTCTCCTTCCTCCAAGTTTGGTCAAAACCGGATGAAGCCTGCACAACTTTATTTTGGTATCTCAACCTTTGACCTAACCATGCGATCTTGACCTCAGGCCTATTGGTCTAAAATGAAAAGTGGCTTCCAAACTGGCTGACTCTAAATCTTTCCACCAAGTTTAGTGAAAATAGGATGAAAACTGTTTGGATTATGTTCTTGCGCCTGCGCGTGCACACACACACACACACACACACACACACACACACACACACACACACACACACTCAAAACAGAGAGAGAGAGAGAGAGAGAGAGAGAGAGAGAGGGGGGGGTTAACTGATCTTATACTTTTGTAAATCTTGGCGCGAGGATGTGTAGTGTGCAGTCGGTTGTGATGTTGCGGCAGTGATCAAGTTAACACTTTTTTTCCCCGTGATGATGACAACCTAGTATACTCTTCCACATGACGCCAGACGATTTTATTCAACTGAGTCATTGGAGTCTGAGGAAGCTGACCATTATATACCCCCACAGTTTATTTTTTTTACCTATTTCATACCTGTGACGTATTTAATTTAGGAAAGATCTCCTGTTGTCAACGGCTAAATAAAGGCTACATGTACCTCCTCCATTTTATTTTATTTTTTTTCTCTCTCTCAAAAAGGCTTACATCAATCTTGCTATCCCTGCAAGATGATATTGATTAGGGGAGACCTATAATAGTGACGGGGTTACAAGCAGTCTATAATACATAGTTCAGGGTGATGACAACTTCCATATAAATTACAATATATTCTTGCAACCGATTGGCGATTGTTGTCAGCGTAAGAGAAAACTTTTGTACTTAAGACGTTATGGCTTGTATTCAAAGTGGCTTTATTGACGTCCTGAGAAGTAGTCTGTAGCGGTGTGTTCTGAACATTACACTTCAGTATCTTCTGGTATGTTAATCTAAATATCTGTCAACTGCCAGACGCCTCAATTTTGCAATGGGTGGCCACAAACAAATCCTCTCCATGTCGCCCTGTCCCCCACCATTTCACTGTCCTCCCGCCAGCTCACACACCCCTTTCTCATATACCTTTCCACTCCATCCCTTCATCTCGGTACGTTTTTAATGCAAAGTATTTCGATATTTTAACAACATATACAAGAAAATGTTCAGGCAATGTATGCAAAATATATCACTGAGAAAGAGGTGCTACGAAGCTCACACCGCTGTTTTGAATGCGAACCTGGGGCAGATAACTCCGTCCCGTGGCCCGTGGCAGGCAAGCATCTAAATAAACAAAATACTTGGACGCCAACAACAACTTTGGCCATGTTTTTGTACCGCAGGCAATATAACACAGAAAGTAATACACATCTTTCCCCTCAAGTAATATTTGTTATGGCTAGTACTCTTCCGATTAAGATAGACGAACCCTTCAAAATCAGTGGCTCCTCTAGGCGGGAGAGAGTCGCATGTCCCTGGTAAGAGCAAAATAAATAAGAATTGATCGTACTGATGGGATTTGCCTCTTTAATCTGGTGCCTTTTTTTCCCCTTACCATCAGCTAATTTTATTCAGTTTGGGAGAGGCCCTTTCGAGTGCAAGGGGTAAAAATTTCTTTCTAACCTGTCCAGTTTGAAAAGTTTCCTAAGACATATTAAGCATTAAAATGATCACGAATTAAAAGTCACAAGCTTGAATGAATTTAATGATAATCTGAACGGTTTGGCTGTTTTTCTCGGTAGAGTTGAACAGCCATTAGTACGGGATATATTTATATAATGATCGTCAAACAGTGTCATAAGTGTGTAAATATGCACCAAATCCTGTCAGAATTATTAATAATCTGCGGCAAATCATATAATAAGAACTAAAATTTTACAGATGTTATTTTCGTGTTGTGATGATGCTTATGACTCACCATCCATAACCAAAGTCGTTTATGGAACATAAGTATTTTTTTTTTTTTTAATCATTACTGCCGAAGTTAATCTGTATTCCGGTGAACGGTGGAATACTATCACTGTCAAAAGTTCGTCGACGCATTACTTGTCGACTGTGGCGTTGAATGATTGTACAAGAAATATCTTCGTGTGATAGCAGCATGAAGCACACAGCAAAACAGATGACATTCAGGAAGAAATAATGAGGGCAGGACACGATGCTGGCAGGAGCTTGTCGGTGAACGCCAGCTCTTGACGGGGAGGAAAGAGGTCGTTAATGAGTTGGTGCAGACATTCAGTTACTATCTAGACCAATCATGGCAGGATAAAGCATCATGTAAGATAGATAGATAGATAGATAGATAGAGAGAGAGAGAGAGAGAGAGAGAGAGAGAGAGAGAGAGAGAGAGATTGAGTAAGCAGATGGGATCCCAGGATGTTCTGAAATGTAAACCCAGTGGACTGTAGGCTGAAGCTGCCCTTCTTCTGCAGCCCAACATCCTCTTTTCGGGGGATAAGGAATTGTCGAATGTTTGTATAACCGTGCATTAAAGGCTTCCAGTGATAATGATGCCACCACATGAAACCGTTCCTCTCCAGCGGCAAAACACGCAAATAGGCCAATAATGTTTATGTCCTGCAGTGAGGAAGTCGTCACTGAAAGCTGAACAAATCTGTCTGATGGCAGCATCTGTAGGATATAGAAGACATCATCGTACTGAAGTGGTTACTAACAACTCATAAGCGGGGCATGGTTAAATTTAATCTTTTGTATATGTCTACCACCTTCTGTGCAATGGCGTCTTTTTATATTCTTGCCACTGACGAACGATTTCACTCAGGTTCTTTAAGGGCTCTTTAGCTGAGGAAAAAGAATAGGATGTGTGCATTTTTTCATGTGCATTCAGAGAAACTGCATATCCAATCCAGCGAAATGTATAAGGATTTCGTGGATATCCATGTGTTGACATTCCCCTATTTCTGATCCATTTTATTTTCGGGAAAGGGGCTGACCCCCTCAAAAAAACATTGTGGAGGTTTGGCTCCTCAAATATCGCACTATGAAAAAAAGTCCATTGTAAAACGTACCCTAAGGTAAAGCCATATCTGCCCTCCTTTCGCTGTTTCTGAGAATGTTTAAACTGCTGAGGGAGGGTAGACATCCCCCCTCCCCCAGAAATCATGATTGGAAAGCTGAACGTAGTGAAAGACATTCAAAGTAACGAGACGAACTCTCCTGGGAGGTTGCTTTTTTATTTGTATTTCAAGTTATATTATATTTCGGAGGAGATTGACCCCTCCTTAAGAATCAATGGGGGAATGGGGGCCACGCTCCACAAATATCGCATTATGGAGGAGGGTCCATTGATAAACTTGTACTAAGATCTCAAAGCCATATCCGCCCACCTCTCACCACTTCTGAGAATTTTAAATCTGGTGAGGGAGACTGCCCTCCCTAAAGATTATGGATGAAAACTGTAAATAATAAAAGACCTTGACAGTAACCAGACGAATTCACTTGGGAAATTTAATTCAAATCCATCCAATAGTGTAGAATGAGTTGAAGCATCCCCCCACCCCCAACCCTACACACACACTGTATCGGTATAAGGCGAAGTGTCGAAACCTTACCTTACTTAGCACGGATGACAATAATAACACTGACACTAATACCAGTACTAATACTAACAGTAATACAAATATTAATGGCAATGAAAAAAGAGCATTTGGACCGAATGCTAATCGTCCGCCAGAACATGCTGTTGGCTAAGGCACAAGTTACCTTTTTTATTTTTTTTAAATGCAAGGAAGAAGGAACCCAAGGCAAGGTGCTTGCAAATTGTTCCCTCCAAGAAAAAAAAAAAACAAGATAACAGAGAGACAAATTCAAGATCCGTACATTTCGAGATTCCTGGACACACAACATTTGAAAGACGAGTTCATAGGCAGTAAGAAATACAGGCAGAGGAAGACAGATCCAGAGTTGACATGATGCATATATAAAAGGACTGGGAGTAACGGTTAACTCTTTCATTAGAGATCTGGACGGAAATGGAATGAGGGTTTGTTGCTAGAAGGGTGTTACACGCCCGTTGTAGTGGTGGGGGGATGCAAGCAAACAATTCAGAGGAGCAGTGACCATTGAAGCAGCGACAGAAAAGAGATAAAGATGCAACAGTGCGGCGAGAACACAGGTTGAAGGGAGCCAGTAAAAGGAGTTAATGAGACAAAAAGTCTTTGACTCCACCTTGTTGAGAAGAGCTGTATGTGGGGAGCCTCGCCACAAATGCGAGTTATACTCAACACAGGGGCGAATAAAACCAGTGTATAAATTCAGCAACTGTGCAGGGGTAAAGAAGGCACAGAGTTGGCTTAACACACCTAATCTCTTAGAAGCAGATTTTACAAGAGAGGAAATATGTTCTTTCCAAGATAAATCCCGAGAGAATAAAACCCCAAGTATATTTATAGATGATGCAGGATTAAGTTGGATATTATTAAAGACTAGAGGGAACTCCTGTGGAAGATGTTGTCGGGTTGATAGATGGAAGAACTGAGTTTTTGATGCATTAAAAACAACAACATTACTTTTTCCCCAAGCTGAGATATAAGCCAAGTCAGACATCAGGTGTGGCATAGCCTCATCCCCTGTTTGTTAAAGTAACTGCAGACATGGACGCTGCTGGAAGTGAATGGAAAGATGAAGAGAGTGGACAGGGTTAAGAGCACAGCTAAGAAGGTCACTGATGAATAAAAGGAAGAGAGTTTGTGGTAGTACAGAGCCCTGAGGAACACCAAGCTCTAGAAGAAGAATGGTGGCCGTCTACAACTGGAGGTATAGAACGACCAGAAAAGAAGCTAGAGATGAAGGCAAAGATAGAAGGATAAAAACCGTAAGAAGGCATTTATATATTAAAGATTTATGCCAGACTCGATTGAAAGCCTTTGAGATGTCAAGTGCAATGGCAAAGCTTTCGCCAAAGTCCCGAAAGGAGGATAACCAGGAGTCTGAAAGGTGGGTGAGAAGATCGCCAGTGGAGCGTCCCTGACGGACCCAGTACTGGCGATCAGCAAGAAGGTTGTGATGGAAAGATGTTTTATATATATTTTTTTCTGTTAAGAACAGACTCGAAAACTTTTGAAATACAGGATGGTAAAGCAATTGGGAGACAGAGGGCTAGGAATGGTCACCCTTCTTTGGGGCAGGCTGAATGAGAGGGAACTTCCAGGAAGAAGGAAAGGTACAAGTTGATAGACAAAGAGGAAAGAGTTTACCTAGGCAAACTGTAAGTGCAGATGCACAGTTCTTGAGGGCAACAGGAGGGACCCCTTCAGGCCCATATGCCCTGTTAGTATTGAGGCCAGTGATGCCAGAAAATACATGAAATAAAAGCATTCAGGAGCCGAATGCTAATCGCCCGCCAATATACGTTGTTGGTTAAGGTACAGGCTACCTTCAAACCAAATTTGAAGAAGATTCGTAAAATTTGACGGAATTCAGTCATCGTGTTTGACACACACACAAAAATCCACATTAAAACTGGAGGCCCCCCCAGGGGAGGAAGCACACCAGCCGCAAGATGATACATATCTAGCACGGCTCAGAATATGACCTTGACATACTTTCACCAATTTCGGCCTCCTAGGAGATTTTCATCCCTACTACACACCAGTAAAATTTTGTGATGATATCTTGAGCAGTTGGGAAATTATCGTGGTAACAGACACACAGATCTTGACCTATATTCGCCAGTTTTGAACTCATAGGAGATTTTCATCCCTACAACACACCTGTAAAATTTTGTGATGATATCTTGAGCGGTTGCGAAGTTATCGTGCTAACAGACACACATACACACTGAAAACAATACTCATAGGAGATGTTCATCCCTACTACAAATTTGCACAATTTTGTGATGATATCTTGAGCATTTGCAAAGTTATCATGGTAACAGACATTCAGACCTTGACCTACTATCACCAATTTCGAACTCGAAGATTCTTAATCATACTACATACCTGTAAAATTTTGTGATGAAGTCTTGAGTGGTTGCGAAATTATCGTGCTAACAGACACACAGACAGACAGACTGACTGAAAACAGTACTCATAGGATACTTTCATCTCCTCTACACACTTGTTAAATTTTGATGATATTTTAAGGGGTTGCGAAGTTATCGTGGTAACAGACATACAGACCTTGACCTACTTTCACCAATTTCGAATCGTAGGAGATCTTCATCCTTGCTGCACACCTGTAAAATTTTGTGATGATGTCTTGAGCAGTTGCAAAGTTTTCGTGGTAACAGACATACGAACCTTGACCTACTTTATCCAGTTTCGAAGTCGTGATCGATTTTTTCCCCCTACTACACATCTGTAAAATTTTGTGATGATATCTTGAGGGGTTGCGAAGTTATCGTGGTAACAGACATACAGGCCTCGAACTACTTTCACCAATTTCGAATTGTAGATTTTCATCTTCACTACACACCTGTAGAATTTTGTGATGATATCTTGAGCGATTGCAAAGTTATTGTGCTGACAGAAACACACACACACACACACACTAAAAACAATACTCATAGATTTTCATTCCTACTAAACACCTGCAAATTTTTTTGATATCTTGAGCGGATGCAAAGTTATCGTGGTAACAGACACACAGCCCTTGACCTACTTTCATCAATTTCGAACTCGTAAGAGAATTTCATCCCTACTACACACCTGTAAAATTTTGTGATGATATCTTGAGTGATTGCAAAGTCATGTTAACAGACACACACAGACAGACAAACTGAAAACAATACTCGTAGGAGATTTTCGTCCATGCTACACACCTGTAAAATTTTCTGATGATATCCTGAGTGGCTGCAGAGTTATTGCTGACCCTGACCTACTTTCACCAATTTCGACCTCGTGATCGATTTCCCCCCCCCCCTACTACACACCTGCAAATTTTTTTGATATCTTGAGCGGATGCAAGGTTATCGTGTTAACACACACACACACACACACACACACACACAAACTGAAAACAATACCAGCTTCGCTACTGCGGCTGGAAAAAATGAATGTATGGCGGCTGGCATTCGGCTGTCTTTAAATAAAATCTTACCAAAAGTAAGAGAATCCGCACATTCACATTGTAGCTATTTCCTGAAAGTTTGGTGATAATTCGTCCACAACTTTTCGATATATTTTGGGACCACACACACACACACACACACACACACACACACACACACACACACAC
>JAGKTI010031246.1:1331-12186 GCA_018397915.1 Birgus latro
GGGGGGGGGACAAGAAATTTATGGCGCATCTGAAACCGTATGTTAAAAAGTTGACGCATAGTATGTAAAAGGTTGGCCACCCCTGATCTAAGCCTACCTCTCCTCATCACAACACCAATACACTCCAGTCCCTCCTCTCAACTATTCGATCATAAACCCAGCCCCCCCAGGCCTCACACGCAGGGACGCACTGCACATCCACCTAATTGTCATTTCTGTACGTTTAAGCATGCGAATATCCTCTTCCTTTACTGCCCAGTCTCACTACCATACAGCATCACACTCCTAACACATGCTGCATACAAAGACCCCTTAGCATGTAAGGAGAGTCCTCTCAATGTCAGGAGAGGCAACAGCTCCCTGAATTTCTTCCAACCACTTCTCACCCTAGCAACCGAGCTAACTCCAGCCCAACCACATAACATGTCTCCCAAATAACAAAACTCCTCCACACACAAAAGACTCACCAGCAAATTCAGTCCTTTCACACCTAACAATCTCCACCTGCTCTCCCCGACACGCCGCACACATGAAATCACCATTATCTCGCAGTCTACCTCTAATACCACTACATCTCTTGTGCACCCATTTATCACAAACACTACACAAGATGGAATTACTTCCCACACCCATGTGGCAAACTGCACATGGCCACTCTCCCTCTCCTCTGAATGTACCGCCACCAACTCTAGATATCATCACTTTTGTTTTATCTGCATTTACCCTTAAGCCCTTGTACCCCATACCATCTCTCCACTTCTTAAATCTTTCCTCCGCCTCCTTTTCATTCTCTGCAATCAACACCAAATCAACAGCATACAACATCTCCCATGGAAGTCCATCTCTGAAGTCACATGAGAGGGCTTCAAGTACCATGATAAACAACAAGGGACTCAAAACTGTCCCTTGATGCACACCAACATTCACGAAAAACTCATCACTCAAAGCTCCATTCACTCTTAACTGGGTGCGAGCACCCACGTACATGGCCATAACCACCCTAACCAGCCACTCTTCCAACCCTAGCTTTCTCATTGCCCACTTCACCACCTCTCTAGGGACTCTGTCAAAGGCCTTTTCCAAATCAACAAAAACAAAATACAGTTCCCTTTTCTTTCCAATATATTTTTCCTGAAGCTGTTGAACAGTGAATATGGCATCAGTGGTCCCCCTGCCTGGCATAAACCCAAACTGCATCTCATCAGTATTCACTCTTTCTCTAATCATACCTTCTAGAACTCTCTCCATATTGAGGGAAAATAGCCAGAAGGCAGAATCTACAACTTTTTTCCAACAACTTGCTAAAATACTATCTGGCTACATACAGAGATAACAAGTAACCTTCAAGCAACAGCAGCTGAGATACAAATGGGCAAGTTTACAAATATACTGGTATCTCACTTCATTCCCTATTCCCTCAAAGGAGATGGTTGGCTGCAGGAGAATAGTATCTTCAGCCTGCAGTCCAACCAGGCTCTTTCAGACAAGCCTGGGCTTGCAGCAACAAAAAGAACTGTGGACTTGTATAAAAAAAAAATATCGATCTATATATCATCCAATCCTATGTTGCCCCACAGAGATGCATAGGAGCCCGGGGCTTGGCAAGTTGGTCCTGATATTTACGATGACAGTGACCAGCCTCACTCATCCCTGAGTGGCATTACGTGAGCAATAAACCCCAACCACCCCTTGGATATAAACCTTCACCGGCTCAATCCGATTGGAGCGCAGTAATTACCCACTAAACCACCAGGCACCAAAATTTGGTTATATGGTTACCACCCAGAGTAGTAAATCGTTTCCTGGTGTACAGGAAACCATCTGGCTTGTCACCCAGTGTACAGTCACCCACAGACAGAAGGATGAGGAAAGAATGAAGGAAAGAAAGACAGAAGAGGGAGTGTAAAGTCACCTGTGGGCAGAAGGACAAGGAAAGAATGAAGGAAAGAAAGATAGAAGAGGATTGAAGGAAAGAAGGATGGAGGAGAGGAAAGAGCAGACACCCGAGAGCAGCACTACATCGAGTGAGTGGACGGTAAGTGCCCCCACCTCCACAACTTGTATAAAAATAAAAAAAAGGAAAGGAAAATTTACCGTTTAATAAGGATTTAGTCGTTGCTACTGTTGCTGGAGTAACTAGGTAGCTAACCAAGTGGATCACCCACCTCCATGCCAATTTTAGGATTGGTGACGAGTGAGACCTGTAGTGGCGACCCCCGCAGGGAAATTGCAATCTCCTCCATATTAGGATGGCGCTTGACGGTACCTGGGGGGTAGAAGCATGTAAGGGTTGAACTTGGGGGTAAAGAAGAGTGAGGATGTGTAATTTGCTGGGATGCCCTGGTTGGCTGGAGTTGCTGCAGCTAACCTGGGGGTTGGGGGTAAGTACAGTTTGTTTTCATATGACAGAAACTGAGCCACTTCCACAACTTGAATGCTAAGTTGTGGGTGCATACAATTCCACAAGCCATTAAGAGTTCAATGAGCCAACATTCACACAGAGATATTTTTCACCCAGTGTTCATCCTCTACTCTCTCTATATGTCCAAACCACACCAATATTGTCCTACATATCACATGAATAATGATGAATAAAATATAAAATGAACAGTACCAATGAAACTACAACAGGGAATAATGTAAAAGAGGCAACAATAACATTACTATAAGGCATGATAATATTATTCACCTGTACCGCTTTACTGGGGCACTGTATCCTGGCAGAGGAAGGTGGTGGCAGCATGTTGTTGGTCTGGCTGATACCCAACACTTTCCATTGTCTGGTGCGGCCCATGCCTGCAAAACATCAACACACTCAATATATACTGTACTGTAGAGTACCGAACACCCAACGAAAAGAGCACCACAGTTATCAGTGTAAATTCTCCATGCCACAATTTAACACCACAGATGATGGATATTATACTCCATAATGCTCACTGCTTTTATTAAAACTAGTAACCCTGATGAAGTGTAGTATATTGCTTGCTAGAGTACCACTGACATTCAGTTTTATCCAAACAATGGTAAGTACATACAGTACAGTACTGTATGTTGCTACACACACACCTTGGTACATGTCACGGATGTATTCCATATTTTTATTTATATATTTATTTTTCATACAATTAATCCTGTAAAATGGGTGAGACCAGCAAATAAGCTTCCCATTCATATGCTGTAATTTTAATACATTACTTTGGGCATTAAAAAAAAAAAAAAGACTGTTAAAAGGGTCCATCCATCCATCCATTCATCATCCAATCCAATGTCACCCCAGAGGAGCGTAGGAGCCCGGGGTTAGGTAAGTTTGTCCTGACATTTAAGATACGAGTGACCAGCCTCACACATCCCTGAGTGGCATTACATGACCAATAGGATGATGATGATGCCCAAAACAGCAGGTGCAGTGGCCAGTCTTGCACATGCTGGTTAGCTTATCTCTGGCTGCCCCCGAGGGTTAGCGAATCAGGGTTATGATGATGATGATGATGATGATGACTGTCCATAGATACACAGACTCACAACATGCCTTCACCTGGATCACCAGTAGGAGATGACCAGATGTTAATGATGATGATGACAATAATGATAATGATGAATGACTACAAATACACACACACGTTCAGCCTGATTGCAAGTGGGAACCTCAAAGATGTATTTATAGAAAACCAGTGTTCACGTGATCTCAAAAGCTGTATCCCTGTTTGCTTGACTAGTGGCATCATCCATACTGCCACAGCTGACCATGAGGGCCAGTGGAAGGTAGAAAAAGACATAGAAAATAGGAGGATGGATGATAAGAAACAGAAAATGTGAAAGAAAGAAGACACGAATTACGAGGAAGGAAGAAGACAAAGACAGAAAAAAAACAGAGAGGAACACTGATGAGAGTACGAAAACCTCCAAAAACAACAATCATACCTTCAGGTTGATCGCCAGTGGGAGCTTCAAGAATGTAGCCATATACAAGCAGGGTTCGTATGGTCTCTGAGGCAGTATCCCTGTTGGCCTTCTTAATGGCATCATCCATGTTGCTATAGCTGACGAGGTGGGGTGAGCGGTGCATGTCTGGATCTTCATTAAGTCCGTATGTCCAACCCTGCTGGATGCGTTCACTGGCCCAGATGTTGTGCGTGTTCTCTGCTAGCTGGTCCGCAAGTTCAAGTTTTGATGTTAGACTCACCTGTAATACATAATGAGAGATGTAGTAGGTAACATGGAAGGAAGAAACAAACAGAATTTAATGACCACATGTTGTGTGCATTTTCTGCTACCTGATCTACTAATTTGTCAAGCTTGGATATCAAACTCTGCTGTAACACACAAAAAGACACACCAGGCACTCCATGGACGAACTGCGAAGGCACCACAATCGAAATAGAAAAAAATGGAGTACAGAATATGGTATTTTGGACACATGGTGCCATCCCACTTCCCCGAAGGAGGGCTTCATAACACTTTTATGATGCTATTCCATGGAGGATCTCCAAAGGTGTCCTTCCAACAGGGTCCAAGCTTCACTTCCATATGTCAGAGTTGGTATCACAATACTGTTATGTAACAACTTTTTCACTTCCATGTTCACCTCCGTTTCTTATCACTGCTTTCAAGGAACTAGCAACCTTCCTTCCCTGCTGCACCCTTTCAAGCACTTCACCCTCCAGACTCAAGCACTTCACCCTCCAGACTTCCATCCTTACTCATCACACTACCTAAGTACTTAAACACACTCACATTCTCCATATCCTTCCCATCCAATCTCACTGTACATTCACTGGCTTCACTTCTCTCGAAGACCATCACTTTACTCTTCCCTACATTCACCTTTAGATTCCGTTTCTTACACACTCTCCCAAACTCATCTACTAAGCCTTGCAGCTCCCCTTCATCTTCAATCAACAACACAGTATCATCTGCAGACAACAGTACAGGGAGTTTTCAAACACTACTCTCTCTCACTAGGGCCATTCCAACATTCACTGCTCCACCTTTTATCTCTTTTATAACCCCATCCACATACAGATTGGACAACCAAGGAGGCATGATACATCCTTGTTTCAATCCAACCATCAGATAGAAAAATTCACTCAGTTCACTATCCGCACGCTCTGCAGCCTTAGCACGCTCATACATACTCTTCACTGCCTTCAGCAACTTCCCATCTACTTGCTTTACTATCCTTATCCTTCAGCATGTAGAGTTAGACCTTGTAGTCATAGTCTACTCTGTAACAAACAGCCTCGAAAGGACCATAAGGTCTGTTGCTGTTTGCTTTCCTATGTACCCTATGTACCCTACTCCATATATTCTTAATACTTTCCACAATCCTTGTCTATCCACCCTGTCATAAGCTTTCTCTAAATCCATGAAGGCTGCATACAACTTCTTTCCCTTCTCTAGAAACTTTTTCACTAAAGATCTAAGAATGAATATCTGATCTACACAACCTCTTCCCTTCCTAAAACCTCCCTGTTCTTCTCCAACTAATTCCTCTGTTATTTCCCTAACTCTGTCAATAAGTATCCTACCATATACTTTTCCCATGATTACCACACACTTCTTTTTCCCCTTTTCCTTTGTACAGAGGATTAATTATACCCGACTCTCAATCCTCTGGGACTCTACCCTCTTCCCAAGCCAATCTGCATACCTTCCACATCCATTCTATTACTATCTCTCCCTCATACTTCAGCATTTCACCACACACTCCATCAATTCCTGGGGCTTTCCCCATTTTAACTTTCTTCATTGCTACCACCATTTCCATCCTACTGATTTCTTCCTCTCTTCTCACAACCCTCCTTCTCCCAGCCATGCCCCAGCCACTTATACTTGCATTACTTTCATTCTCTATGTTCAACAATTCACTAAAGTGTTCTCTCCAACAAATGTTACTGGGTACCTATATTTTTGTAGAAACAATATGCTAGTGTAAATATTACACAGGAAGAGAAAAAAAGATCCATGCATAAAGCAATATGTGAACTGTATACAAAATGCAGTTATGTCAAGAAAATCAAATTCAACCTACACACTAACCTAGCACAGACATAAATTCAATAAATCACCTTTCTATATATCTATCTATTGTCAGACGCCTCAATCCCGAACGGGGTGGCCACAAACAAATCGCCTCCATGTCACTCTGTCCCCTGCCATTTCACTACCACGCTCCCAACTCACACCCCCCTCTCTCATATACCTCTCCACTCCATCCCTCCATCTCATCCTCGGCCTCCCCCTCCCTCTCGCCCCCTCCACCTCACTCACATACACTCTCCTCGTCAATCTTTCACTCTCCATCCTCTCCACATGCCCAAACCACCTTAACGTGTTTCTCCTAACGCTTCCCATCACGTCCTCAAGCACACCACAACGCTCCTTCACTTCCTCATTTGTTAGTCTGTCTCTCCATGTGACTCCACATGCTCCTCTCAAATAACTCATTTCCACTGCTCTCACTCTTGACTTCTGTCCTTCCAACAGGGTCCAAGCTTCACTTCCATATGTCAGAGTTGGTATCACAATACTGTCATGTAACAACTTTTTCACTTCCATGCTCACCTCCCTGTTTCTTATCACTGCTTTCAACGAACCAGCAACCTTCCTTCCCTGCTGTACCCTTTCGAGCACTTCACCCTCCAGACTACCATCCTTATTCATCACACTGCCCAAGTACTTAAATTCACTCACATTCTCCATATCCTTCCCATCCAATCTCACTGTACACTCACTGGCTTCACTTCTCTCGAAGACCATCACTTTACTCTTCCCCACATTCACCTTTAGATTCCGCTTCTTACACACTCTCCCAAATCACCTTTATTTCAGATTAATCAGGGGGGGGGATATTCTTTAAGTTCTATCACCCATGTACAGAGCAATATATATGCACATACCAATGTATTAAAACCCCAAAACACCTGTACAGAAAAATTACTTGTATCAGAGGACTCACTATCACTGTTGCCAACCAAACCAACAAGCACCAAACCATATTAACTTCTCTTAAGATGAGAGGATAATACTCAGAAACATTCAGAAATTACAACTTGGTGACTGTAATTTTCAACAAAGCAGAGCTAAATAAGAGTAACTGCATTATCCAACAATGTGCAACACGTCAATGCCAACAATTTGACACACCTATTACAATGAGCAGTTCTTTACTGAGTAATAATGTTCCTCTCTGTCAAGTGTGATGTAACTAAGGGAAGCAGTGTTGCACTGTACTTAGTAAAAGGTTCCTTCTAACACAAGGTGTTCCAATCAAATTTATCTCAACTGTAAAATGAATACCCTATGTACAATACATGAACATCAAGCAGACTACCTCACCATGATGCTGCTCTCTTTGGCCCAGGACACGAGGGACTGAAGGGGTCAACTTGCTCCAGATGAGAGTATGTAGGAAGCTGGATGTCTGCAATATGCCAGTGCCTCAGTCAAGAACTGTAAAGTACTGCATTACTGAATGATCCAAAGACTTCATTCCACAAAGTTAATCTTCTACTTTCTGAACAAAATAGCCATTAACAATTAAGACTGTGACAATGGCTGCAGAAAAACACAAAAATAACATCACAGCATACACATGATAATTACAAGAGAGAAGTATGAAGTGACAGATTTTCATAATGCATTAAAGAACATAAATCGTGATTCTGGGCATGATGGAATGGAAGGACAGAGCTAAAACTACAATATATTATAAATGCTGTAAAATGGCCTGTAGCAATGCGATGAATATAGGAAAGCACTAATCCCATGTACAATTTTAACTGCAGTAGCGAGATTAATTAATTCATTCATTATCCAAACCTATGTCGCCCCACAAAGGAGCGTAGAAGCCCGGGACTAGGTAAGTTGGTCATGACATTTAAGATGAGAGTGACCAGCCTCACTCATCCCTGAATGGCATTATGTGAGCAATAAACTCCAACCACCCCTGGGATATAAACCTTCACCGGCTCAACCCGATTACTGAGGAAGAAGTTACTTCTTTTACAAGAAGTTACTGATGAAGAGGGCCTAGTGTATTTTGGTATTTTGTTCATATTTTGGTGGATTTCTAGCTCAGATTTCCTCAATATGGCTACCTCTGTTCAAAGGCATCAAACAAAGAAGACACATGGATTGGTGCAATTACCAGGGGAAATGAAGAATTGATGAAACCTAGCTTTGAACTCCTAGAGAAATTAAAAATGATGGTAAAGTTATTTATTTGTCATCATGGAGCTATTAGTCCTGCAACCTGAAAAAGCCACAGTCCAGAATTTAGCCAGTCAAACTGCTGACTTTGTTTCTCTGCCTGATGAAGGAATCACTTTGTTCGCTGTTGTATGTTTTTTTAAAATGCAAGTACTGAATAAAAAAATCATTTAATCCAGAAAAACTAAATAAAATGAGTAATTTCATAAGATAATAAATAGATATAAAAATATACTGACTGACTGATTGCCAGACAGACAGACAGAGATTCATGTTCAGTGAACTTTAAGTATGTCATGAGATAATTTTCTAGTCAGTATGCTTAAACACTGTTTCAAAGCTTATATTCACATGAGCAGGGTATGACTAAAACCGATAAAGAGTTTGACTAGAGATTAGTATGTTATTTGCCTCTTTTCTGACATGCAACCACATGTTAAGATATGACAGGAAAAAAAAAAAAATTTACTGTGTAACAATGTTAGGTATGAGCTGGGATGTGGGAGATGAGAGAGGAGAGCATGATGTCATCACAAAGGAGCTGGCTCCTTTTCTTTCGCTCCCGGGCGGCCCGTGAATAGACATTGTATTCTATGGATATTGTGAAAGAAGACCTCTCATACTGAAGGGGTTCGTGTCACCCCTTCAGCATGACAAGTCTCCACTAAGCTAAATAAAATCATCTGGAGATAGCAAGAAAGACTAAAAGATGTCATTGTAGTGAAGGGGTTAAGTGTTCACAGAAGCTGCCGTGACCAACACCAAAATAACAGCATTTCACAAGCTGTCTCATCATTATTAACCTCTTCAATATGGTGACATGTTTTGATTCTTGCCAACACCACTTATTTTATTCAGTAATGACAAGCCTTTAACTCCTGCAGGTTAAAGACTAATTGACTGAATAAAATAGTATGTCAGCAAGAATAAATAAAATGTCATTAGACTGATGGTGTTAGAATGTAACCATGAGGGGGAAGGCAAGCTCTTGTATTACATTTACGATTATTTCTGAAGAACTTCACGAAAATCTCTGTTACTAATATATTAATTTCTGAAGCACAATGTACCGATAAATATATGTTAGCTTCTCAAAAACGTACTCTCTACTGCTGATGCTAATATACTACACCGAAGTACTTGAAGAAAATCACTAGTGCTGTTCAATATACGTGTGCTGTTAAATGTACAATAATAATTCATGGTGCTGTTGTATGTTAACTTCTCAAAAACGTAATGAAAATCGCTGGTACTGTTCAATATACGTTAACTAATCAAGCACATAATGAAAGTCTTACGTTAATTTCTGAAGTATGCACAATAACGAAAATCTCTACTTCGTAATTAAAAAGACTGTACTGAAATGAAAATCTATAACTGCAAAACAATGTGTAATGTAGGATGCCGGCTGATACAATATGACTGCCACAGGCATCCCATAACTGTCCATTTACAGAGCTTCCCTTCCCCCTTTCTGATTACATTTTAACTCCATCAATCCAATGACATTTTTTATATTATTCTTGCCACTTCCAGACTTTTAATATATTTTTTGGGAGAAATTAATATGTTTATAGAGCCTTCAAAGCTCCACCACTACAAAATTTAAAGCTCCATCACTAATAACTGTATCACCAAAGTTAATAAAATAGTCTGGAAGCAGCAAGAATGAAATACAGTTGCTTCCCGACTTACCAACTAAACTGGAATTAATAAATGGTCTGTTATACTCTCAAAGTTGAAATAAGCTTAACTAGGATCAAGCTTTGGTCTATTATGCAAAGTCAAAGTTGATATGAGCTTAACTGCTACTTGTCAAGGCAGAAATGAGCTTAACTGGCCTCATGAATTGGTCTGTTACAGCAGAAATGAAATGAACTCAAATCAAGAACTGGTCTGTTAAGTCAAAGATGATACAAACTTAACTGAGATCAAGAATTGGTCTGTTATTCTCAAAGTTGAAATGCACTGAACTGGCATCAAGAATTGGTTTGTTGCTCAAAGTTTTCTGTCCTTAGTCTTGCTTAAAATCAAAGTCAAAATGAGCTACACAGGGATCATGAATTAGTCTATTATTCAAAGTCAAAACAAGCTGACATGAACTTAAAGAGATGAGCTAAACTGGTTTCATCAATCAGGCTATTATGCAAAATAGGTCAAAATGAGCTTAACTAGGATCGCAAATTAGTCTATTATGCAAAGTCACAGTCAAAATGAGCTTAAATGGGATTGCAAATTGGTCTATTACTCAAAATATCAAAGTTGAAATTCACTAATACTACAGGTGAAGCCAAAGATAAGCTTACTTATACTGTATGTGATGCCAGATATTTAAAATCATTACTAAAAACCAGGAATATAAGTACAGAAATTAATACTACAGTACTGTAGTGTTTACTTCAAATAACTTTAACCATTAGCATCACTAACACATGACTCTGTAAGTACCCTACGCAGTTTACTGTAGTACTGTAATGTATTACTGATATTATAACTCTATAGTGTACTGTGTATCCGCTGCAAGAATATCAATAAATGCTTCTCAAAATATGTTTGTAAGCACGGACCATACTAGTATCAAGTCATCCTTTCCCACCCTAGGGCAGGGTGAGAAAAAATATATTTAGGGCAACAGTTCTAC
>JAGKTI010031248.1:0-12186 GCA_018397915.1 Birgus latro
ACTATCTATCTATCTATTGCCAGACGCCTCAATCCCGAACGGGGTGGCCACAAACAAATCGCCTCCATGTCACTCTGTCCCCTGCCATTTCACTACCACGCTCCCAACTCACACCCCCCTCTCTCATATACCTCTCCACTCCATCCCTCCATCTCATCCTCGGCCTCCCCCTCCCTCTCGCCCCCTCCACCTCACTCACATACACTCTCCTCGTCAATCTTTCACTCTCCATCCTCTCCTCATGTCCAAACCACCTCAACGTGTTTCTCCTAACGCTTCGCATCACGTCCTCAACCACACCACAACGCTCCTTCACTTCCTCATTTGTTAGTCTGTCTCTCCATGTGACTCCACATGCTCCTCTCAAATAACTCATTTCCACTGCTCTCACTCTTGACTTCTGTCCTTCCAACAGGGTCCAAGCTTCACTTCCATATGTCAGAGATGGTATCACAATACTGTCATATAACAACTTTTTCACTTCCATGCTCACCTCCCTGTTTCTTATCACTGCTTTCAATGAACCAGCAACCTTCCTTCCCTGCTGTACCCTTTCGAGCACTTCACCCTCCAGACTACCATCCTTACTAATCACACTGCCCAAGTACTTAAATTCACTCACATTCTCCGTATCCTTCCCATCCAATCTCACTGTACACTCACTGGCTTCACTTCTCTCGAAGACCATCACTTTACTCTTCCCCACATTCACCTTTAGATTCCGTTTCTTACACACTCTCCCAAACTCATCTACCAAGCCTTGCAGCTCCCCTTCGTCTTCACTCAACAACACAGTATCATCTGCAAACAACAGTACAGGGAGTTTCCACACACTGCCCTCTCTCACTAGGGCCACTCCAACATCCACTGCCTGACCTTGTATCTCTTTTATAACTCCATCCATATACAGACTGAACAACAATGGAGACATGACATATCCTTGTTTCAATCCAACCTTCAAATGGAAAGATTCACTCAGTTTGCCATCCACACGCACTGCAGCCTTAGCACCCTCATACATACTCTTCACTGCCTTCAGCAACTTCCCATCCACTCCATATATTCTTAATACCTTCCACAAACCTTGTCTATCCACCCTGTCATATGCTTTCTCCAGATCCATGAAGGCTGCATACAACTTCTTGCCCTTCTCTAGAAACTTTTCCACTAAGGATCTAAGAATGAATATCTGGTCTACACAACCTCTTCCCTTCATAAAACCTCCTTGTTCTTCTCCAACTAATTCCTCAGTAATTTCCCTAACTCTGTCAATAAGTATCCTACCATATATTTTTCCTATTACACTGAGAAGGCAAATGCCCCTATGATTACCACACACTGCACACCTTCCACATCCATTCTATTACTATCTCTCCCCCATGCTTCAGCATTTCACCACACACTCCATCAATTCCTGGGGCTTTCCCCATTTTAACTTTCTTCATTGCTTCCACCACTTCCATCCTGGTGATTTCTTCCTCTCCTCTCACAACCCTCCTTCTCCCTGCCATTCCCCAGCCACTTATACTTGCATTACTTTCATTCTCCATGTTCAACAGTTCATTAAAGTGTTCTCTCCATCTGTTTACTTTTTCTCCCTTCTCCACTAGTAATCTACCATTTTTATCTTTGACACCCCCACTGACTTCGTTGGCACCCTGTCTAGCTCTCTTTACCTCCTTCCAGAACATTTTCTTACATTCTCTCCACTTTGCACTCAAATTCCTTCCAAACTCCTCATCCACTCTCTTCTTACTCTCTCTTACTAATCTTTTCACCTCTCTCCTCCTCACTACATATAACTCTCTCATCCGTCTCTCAGCCTCTTCGTCGCCCCTGTTCCTCATCCACTCATTATATGCTTTCTTCTTTTGTGCCACAGCCTCTCTCACCTCTTCAGTCCACCATGCTGTTCCCTGAACCCCCTTTCGTCTTCTCTTCACCCCACACACCACCTCACATGCTGCACAGATTTCTTCTGTGAATATCTTGCACACACCTTCCACGTCCCCCATCTGCTCCAATCTATATTTACCCAATCGCTCCTCCACTTCCCTTTTATATTCAGCCTATATTCTATCCTCCTGTAACTTTTCTACCCTCCTTGTACCAAATACTTCCTCCTGTCCTTCCCTTCTTCTCTTCTTCCATCTTGTTTGGATTCTGATTCTGGCCACCACCAAGTGGTGGTCAGAAAGTCCTCTCCCCCAACCTCTATATACTCTTGCATCCATTACACAACTTCTCATCCTTTCATCCACACACACATAGTCAATCACTGCCTTCCGTTCATTCATTCCACCGTCCACCCTTCTCACCACTTGCCATGTATACCTATATATATACACACAGCAGATCCTCAATTTTCCGGGAGCCACAGGGAATTCAAAATGCCAGAAAATCTTTTTTTCTGGAAAATCGATTAACACCCATTTTCTGTTCTCTTACACCAGTGATTCCCAAACTAGGGGAATTCTGATGGGTCACAGGGACATAAAACAGGCCTAATGCTCACAGGGACATAAAATAGGCCTAATGCTTTCAGTGTATTTTATTTAACTGAAATTGTAATTATCCCTATTACACTATTAACTAAAACGTGACATATATTTACAAGTAAAATAGAGGGTTAGGTTCTATGAGCCTCATATTTTTCGTTAAAAATATAGTTAAGGATATTTATAAATGTCTGTCTTATGATACTCAAGGTGTGTGTTTAAATACGATCTCACCGACTGGACACATCACTGCATACTGCATTCTAACCTAACCTAACCTAACCTAACCAATTAGTATTGCCCTCTAATACTCCCCATAAAAATTTTAATCGCCAAGGATTCCCACTAAGCCTCTTGAAAGTCCTCATTACCAATCAAGCTTTTGACCTAAACAACATGTTAATGATGGCCTCTAGCATCATGGATATTTTGCCAGGAATAAGTTTCGGCACACATTAAAAAAGAAAAAAGAAAAAATGCAGTGTGAAACTATTTTTGAAAGCCATTAGTCATCAACAATAAAGGAAAAAAAAAGCTATAAAGAAGTCTTCAGCAAGGACTGATGGTTTCAGGACAATTCGCTGTCAAGTCAAACTTGCTGTCACAAATGGGTGATGCTAGAATATAATTCACAGGGAACTACAGCAAGGAAAAAACAATTACTGACTAAAGGTGCAACTAATAAATAATATCCAAAGCCTACGCTATTGAACGTACAGTAGACTTTGATGGATCCCCTGAAATATAGTTATTAAAGTATTGATTAATTAATAATAAGTATTTATAGAATGACGGGGAATCGTTCAGGGTGCGAATTGTCCTGATGAGGACTGACTTGATAGTGAATTGTCTCGGAACCACAGAGTTGTGGGTGATGCAGGCTCATCGACGTGAGTGGATAGGCTGGCTGGGGGTCGAACAGGCCTGATAGGGGAGACTGATGGAGCAGCCATTTTTGCTGGAGTACTTGCTGGTGTGAACGTTGATGAATCACTATCTGGGAACTCCAAAAATGAACGGGAGGATAAGAGTGAAATATTTGCTGTTTTTGCATGTTTACACCTCGTAAAAAAGTCCCTGATATCTGACTGTTTGATTGTTACACGATGGTGATTTTGGAATTCATCATTAATAGCTACGAAAATGAAGCAGTTCATTAGCTGTGTAGGCTGGATTTCTCTCCATGAATCGGATGATCTGTCAAAATGATTCATCAGCATCTTTCCACGAACAGCCAGGAGCCATGGCTGATATTCCACCAAATATTATGGAAAATTGTGATACAACAGCAGTGTGCTACGGTGTTTACACTGTTAAACCACCAAACAATAGCGGGGACTGCGGTGATGTGCTCGGTGGCGAAGGAATGTAAGCATTCAGGCGGGATGCTTGCGCGGTAAATTTGAAATACCGGTTAGGTCCTGGATTTTCCCCGGTTGATCAATTTTGGAAATTTTCTTTAAACTGTCCAGTTTAGCGCCAATTCCGGTTGACTGGCTCGCAGATAATCGAGGTTCTACTGTATGTACATATATATACAGTATACAGTAAGCGCGGAAAGTGTTGATGCCATCTTAAAAAAAAGAAAACATTCTTGTGGTTAGCAAGGAGAAACAAATAAATTAACACTCACCATTGAATTTAGTATTTACTGGCATTCCCCTTCACCTTTATTATCTTCTTAAGGCGTCTGGGGAGACTGATGGCGTAGTTTTGCAGAACAGACGGATTAAAACTGCTCCATAGCTGCAGCCTCAAGTTTAGGCAAAGATGATGTGTCCATACTACGCAGCTGCCGCTTCATGTGTGCCCATAAATTCTCAATGGGATTGATATCTGGGCTGTTTCCGGACCAATCACGAATAAAGGGAACCTCACAGTCTGTTAGCCACTGTTTCACTGACTTTGCAACATGTGCAGGGGCAGAATCTTGCATAAATACTCTTGCCTTGGTTTTATCAAAAGAGTCACTTAAAACATCACATAAGAGCTCCAAATAATTGTTCTGGTTCACTTTTCATTTGCAGGTAGAATTACCAACTCACCAACACCATAATATGTAAAGCAGCCCCAAGTCATGAGTGAGGCTGGGTATTTAACAAACTTGGAAGTGTACTTAGGATCCAGGGGTCACTGCCTGGTTTGCGGTACACTCGTGATGAAGGGGTACCAGTGACAGTAAATGTTGACTCATCACTCCAAAGCACAGTTTTCCATTGCTCCTCACTCCAGGCAAGATATTTCTTACAAAAATTTACTCTCTTTTTCTTCTGAAGTGCAGTTAGCAGTGGTTTTTTACGAGCACAAAAACTCCTGTAGCCCAGATCGTCATGCAACAGCTGCTGCACACTTCTGACAGACACATCTGCCAGCAACTGTGGGTTCTTTTCTTTTAAATCCCATGCTGTTAGCCTTGGATCCTTGCTAACTTGCCTTGAGATCAGCTGACGGGTCCTGAAGGTAGTCTTACGAGGTCTCCCAGGCTTGGGAAGTGGAGTGGGAGGAATGGCCTCCCCACTGTCTTTGAACCGCTTCACCAGTCTCTGCACTGTCCTCAGTCTAACACCATCTGATTTGCAATAAATGGGAGTTTGTGGCCAGATTTGTATAAAGTAATCACTTCCAAACGTTTGTCCTTGCTTGTGGTTACTTTAGGCATGATAAGAATGTGGTAGGTAACGAAATAACTGTGTTATTTGAGTCAAAACATGCCCTCGTGGTGCATCACACACAGAGACAATCCTCCTCCTGTGGCTGCCCAAACATTACTGAGCCTGCTCCTGTGGTGCCAAACCTATCAAGCAGGGTTGCCAGCTCCCGTTGAAAAAGCGTCAGCTCATTTCGCATCACAGGGGAGGGTAGTACTGACCCTACTTCACTTAACGCGAAGAAGAATGACGTCCTCTAAACCCTTGAAGGCAACCCAAACCTAGCAAAGTATGTTAACTCTCAATGCTACACACAGCAAACTGCACCCATTATTAATACCCCCAGAAATGCATTATTGTGTACGGAATTTCCTAAATGGAATTATGCTCGATTTAACGGAAAATTTCTGTTAAACAGGGCAAAAAACCAGGAAAAAATAATTCCGTCATCTCGGTCTTCCGCTATAGTGGTGTTCATTAAATTAAGCATCTACTGAGAGGTATATCCCAGTTTACTGAAGCAACTAGTTAAGTAAAAACCTATCGTTAGGCGGGGTATCGTATCTCGGTGTATATTTAACATGTAAGGTACAGGGATATGTTTTTGAGCCTTGGATTTCCCCCCCAACCAAGTCCTAAACCCACCCAAATGGGTCCAAAAACAAATTTAAAGCCAATCATGGCCTAACAGCTGTTAAAGAAGCTAACCTAAGCCTAACACCTGTAAATAAGTCCCTAAAACCAACAAATAAAATCTGAAATTCATCAAATATAAGTCTGGGAAAAATCAAGCTTAGTAAACTGTACCCCAAAATGACAACGTTCACCCCATCTAAGGCTAAAACACATTTATCTAAGTCTAAAAACAGTTTATAAATCAACCAAAACATACAACTTTAGTCTAAAGTATCATCAAAATCGGTAAAAAAAAAAAAAAAAGTTAAACCGGGGTTTGGCCATCGTTGGGCAGGGTACGGTGGTATTTCTACCCCCATCGTTAAGCCGGGGTATTGCATCTAGGGGTATCATATATCGAGGTATACCTGTATGAATTTATGCTGATATAGATAATGTTTCTGGTGTGGAATGGAGATTACCCTGATGTTAAGACAATCTGCTGATCAGGACAACCATTCCCCTCATAGGGCCCACACTAAAAAGGTTCTACTTTGACACTGTGTTAGGTGGGGGCGCTCATCGTCCATTCACTCGATGTAGTGCAGCTTAGGGTGTCTGCCCTTTCCTCTCTTCCTTCCTTCCTTCTTCTGCCTTTCTTTCTTTCATTCCTTCATCTTTCTTCTGCCTATGGGTGACTTTACACTCCCTCTTCTGTCTTTCTTTCCTTCATTCCTTCCTCTTCTTCCTTCTGCCTATGGGTGACTTTACACTCCCTTTTCTGTCTTTCTCTCCTTCATTCTTTCCTCTTCCTTCTGCCTATGGGTGACTTTGCACTCCCTCTTCTGTCTTTCTTTCCTTCATTCCTTCCTCTTCCTTCTGCCTATAGGTGAGTTTACACTGCGTCTTTTGTCTTTCTTTCTTTCATTCTTTCCTCTTCCTTCTGCCTGTGGGTGACTCTATACTGAGTGACAAGCCAAATGGTTTCCTGTACAGCAGGAAACCATTTACTACGCTGGGTGGTAACCATATAACCAAATTTTGGCGCCTGGTGGTTTAGTGGGTAATTAAGGCGCTCCAATCGGATTGAGTCGGTGCAGGTTTATAACCAAGGGATGGTTGGGGTTTATTGCTCATGTAATGCCACTCAGGGATGAGTGAGGCTGGTCACTCTCATCTTAAATGTTAGGACCAACTTGCCTAGCCCCGGCCTCCTACGCTCCTCATGGGGCAACACAGGATTGGATGATGGATTGATGAATGTATTTTCTATAAAGTCATTTTCACTGTTTGTACTGCTGTTCTGCTGGAAAATAGACTAGTTGCACTTTTTTTTTTTTTACCTGTACAATATAATTAGTGGTGGTAAGTGGGTGTGCTCACCATCCACTCACTTGATGTAGTGCTGCTTTGGGTGTCTGTCCTTTCCTCTTGTCCTTCCTTCCTCTTCTGTTGTTCCTTCCTTCATTCTTTCTATTTCCTTCTGCCTATGGGTGATTTTATACTCTCTTGTCTGTCTTTCTTACCTTCATTCTTTCCCTTTCCTTCTGCCTATGGGTGACTCTACACTGAGTGACAAGCCAAATGGTTTCCTGTACACCAAGAAACCATATACTACACTGGGTGGTAACCATATAACCAGATTATGATGCCTCGTGGTTCAGTGGGTAATTAAGGTTGAATGATTGATTGTATTAATCTAAACCTGGTGGCACGACTGCTAGGGTCATATGCTGCCGGGGGTAATTAAAGAGCTCCAATCAGACTAAGCCTGTGTAGGTTTATATCCAAGGGGTGGTTGGGGTTTACTGCTCATGTAATGCCACTCAGGGATGAGTGAGGCCAGTCATATCATCTTACATGTCAGGACCAACTTGCCTAACCCCGGGCTCCTCCGCTCCTTATTGGGCAACATGGGACTGGACGATGGATGGATGGACAATATAACTAGTAATTCTATTGGCTAAATGTTCAAGCTGATGTAATATGTACTGATTTTTATATTCAGTGAGAGATATAATGATACTAATACAGTACATCACTGCAAAAATATGACAAGTACGATCGCCCAAATAAGTGATGACTCGCTTTTTTAAAGTTTCGGACAAACTCCCTTGGTCTGGCAACGTTCACTTGAATTAGAGTTAGGAGACAGAAACAGTCTTTCCCTTCCCTGCAAACATTATTAATGGCGTAAAAAAAACTAATCTTGCGAAAATATTAGTTAAGTTTAGCGTTTATTTCTTTTTAGGCCAATAACAATAATTAAGTAAAAAGCGACATCTGGTACGTTTCCACTCGTCGCCAGATTCATGAAAGCAGTGTTACCAATGTAGCAATTTTCCCACTAAATTTAAATGTTTTAAAAGCAATCTAGCTGGTATAAATTTAAATATTTTATTTGTATCTGATGTTCTTTTGAAGTCCTGTCTAGCATTGGTTTCCTTAATTTCTCTCAGTCTGGCGGATTTTTACTACTTCTGACAGCAATCTAGCGGGTTTCTATGGTTTACCTTTGCAACACTCACCAGTAGGCCTTACGTTAGTCAGACAGTGTTATGTCATGGAAGCGGGTGGTTGCCTCACCCTTTGTCACGATCTCCTTTTTACACAATCCTTTTTGTCTGAAATTCTCTACGTTGTTGCAGTCTAGCTTTTGACTGTCATCCTCTCCCTGTTTAGTTCCTTTGTGAAACTGCTCTGCGTATTACATGTTGGATTTTCATCGTGTGAATAGATTGACCAATTTTCCTCCAGCAATTGCATTGGTCTCACTAACTGAATACTGGCAGATTAATTGCTTCTTGATAGCAACACAGGTGGGTAGGGGTTGTTCTTGGGCACGTGCAATAATTTGTCTGTTTTGGTCTGGTGTTGTTCTAGGAGGGGCTCCATTTGGCAAATTTTCTTTGGCCTACCTCTGTCTATATCGTTCATCTATCCATTAACTGTCCTCCTCGATGTTAAGTTGCCGAGATATTTGTCTTGCTGGAATATTTGCTAAATTAAGAGCAATAATTTGCTTGCACTGACAGGTTACAGCATCGTGTTGACAATTCATCTTGCTACTGCACTCACGGCTTCACGGGTTCTCCAGTGTAAAAATCCCGCACAGAGATTTAAATGTGGATAGTATTATATTTTTTGATGTTTATTTTTCCGAGTTGATGGCATTCGTGATTTCAACATTACCATTATCTATGTGATTTATCTTATGGGACATTATTTCTTCAGTATTGTTGATTCAGAATGTAAAATAAATATGACGAGAGTTTCTCCGCATTTTAACCCTGAAACCGTTGAGCGGCAGGCTGTGCGTTTCCCATTCTTTCGTACAGCTAAGCCTCAACTTCAGTATATTGTGGTTTCCTCTTCCGTAATGCGAGATATACACGGTAAAAATGCTTTTATATTGCTTTTTGGTGTTGTCTACCGAAATACTGCTCTTTCCGGTGTGCGATATAAAAAATATAACTAGGCCGCAGCAGTTGCCAGATACCACTTTTTGAGCGAAAGGTACTGGGAATCGGGTCATCACTTCTTTGGCCGATTGTACAGTGCTGGTATATCAAAACTTTCTGTTTCAGAATGTAAACACCATTTAGCTTGGACTAGCCTACATCCACATATGACACGAACAGCACAATCTGCCCAAAAAATGCTTGATGTAACTCACCATCCTTGACCTTTTTAACAGCCTCCATCATTTTGGTGAAATGTTCCTTCCTCACTTCCATTTCTAGAACTTGACTAGCTGCCAGCTGGGCACAAATGCGTATGTACCTGGGACAGTAATATTGTACAATATTAGATACAGTTCACACTTCATTATTATTATTCCATATCAAGCAATATCTGTCCAATATTTTTTCTAAGATTCTCACATCTACTCTTCATTTCCTCTCCCTTCCTCCTCCTGCTCCTACCTCCCTCTTCTCTTACATTCTACCCTCCTCTTCTATTCTTCCCTCCCTCCTTCCCTCTTCTCTACTCTTCTTTCTCCCTCCTTCTCTCTTCATTTCTCTGTAGGTGGGGGCACTCACCATCCACTCACTCGATGTAGTGCTGCTCTCAGGTGTCTGCCCTTTCCTCTCCTCCATCCTTCTTTCCTGCAATCCTCTTCTGTCTTTCTTTCCTTCATTCTTTCCCTGTCCTTCTGCCTACGGGTGACTTTACACTCCCTCTTCTGTCTTTCTTGACTTCATTCTTTCCTCGTCCTTCTGCTTGTGGGTGACTCTACACTGAGTGACAAGCCAAATGGTTTCCTGTACATCAGCAAACCATTTACTAGCTGGGTGGTAACCATATAACCAAATTTTGGTGCCTGGTGGTTTAGTGGGTTATTACGGCGCTCCAATCGGATTGAGCCGGTGAAGGTTTATATCCAAGGGGTGGCTGGGGTTTATTGCTCACGTAATGCCATTCAGGGATGACTGAGGCTGGTCACTCTCATCTTACATGTCAGGACCAACTTGCCTAGCCCCGGGCTCCTACACTCCTCTGTGGGGTGACATAGGATTGGATAATGAATGAATGAATGAATTCTCTTCTCTACAATACCTCATTCTTTTTCTCTCCTCCCCGTCATCTTTTCTTCTCGTCTCACCTCTCTGTGTCATTTGTTGAGTGGTAACATTGGGCCAGTCGCAGTTGAGTGTGGGCAGCTAGTGTAGGCCACTCCTCCTCTAAGAACATTGTCAACTGGTCTGTGAGGAAGGTGGCAGCCTTCTGTGGCTCACCCTCAGCCATGTAGAAGTCTGCAAGATCCCTCCCAATAAGCCGAGCTGATCTGATCCGACCAATGTGTTTGTATGTGCTGATGGCTACCTCTGACAGGTCCTGAAAGAGGTACATGGCTTGTTAAAATTTTGAGTTGTTATTGTTACTGCTGCTGGGGGTAGGTGGCAGCAACCAGCAATCACTCACCTTTTTTTTTTTTTTTTTTTTAATGCAAGGAAGAAGGAACCAAAGGCCATGGGCCCACATACTGTTCCTTCAAAGAAAAAACAAAAACAATATAAAAGAGAGCCAAATTCAAGATCCATTCATATCGAGATGCCTGGACATACTGCGTTTGAAAGAATGGAGATCATAGGAAGTAGGGAATACAGACAGAGGAAGACAGTTCCAGAGTTGACCAGTTGCATAAATGAAGGACTGGGAGTAACAGTTAACTCTTGCATTAGAGAGTTGGACAGAAAGGGATGAGAGTTTGTTGCTAGACGGGTACTATGTGCCCGTCGTAGAGGTGGAGGGATGCAGTTACTGTTGAAATAGCGACAGAACAGAGATAAAGATGCAACAGTGCGGCGAAGAGACAAAGGTTGAAGGGAATCAGTAAAAGGAGGAGAGGTAATGAGACGAAAAGCCTCTGACTCCACCCTAATGGGAGAAGCTGCATGTGGGGAGCCTCCCCACACATGAGAGTTGTACTCCATACACAGGCGAATAAAACCCGTGTACAAGGTCAACAACTGTGTTGGGGTAAAGAAAGTTCGGAATCGGCTTAGCACACCTAATCTCTTGGAAGCAGATTTCACAAGAGATGTAATATGTTCTTTCCAAGATAAATCCCAAGAGAATGAAACCCCAAGCGTGTTCAAGGATGATGCAGGACTGAGCTGGACGTTATTAAACATTAGTGGGTACTCCTGAGGAAGATTTTGCCGGGTTGATAAGTGTAAGAACAGAGTCTTTGATGCATTAAAAATAACAAGAGTATTTTTACCCCAATCAGAGATACCCCCCCTGGGGGTAGGGGGGTTTTCAAGAATTCTCCCCCAGTATCCCTGCTTGTCGTAAGAGGCAACTAAAAGGGTTGGTGCTGGGTTAGTGCCCCACCCCGTAAAAACAACTAACTAAAAATACAAACAGGAAGCCTCGGACCAGGACTGACCAAAAGTTGACGACAAAGGAATGGACAAAGGACGAGATTAAGATTGCGACCTGGAATGTGAGGGGTATGAATGATGAGGTGAAAGAGAGAGAGATTGTACAGGTGCTTGAGAGTGCAAAAGTGGATATATGTGGAATAACTGAAACTAAATGGCGAGGTGAGAGTGTGAGAGAATGGGAATATGGATGGGGAATATGCGCGGGAGTGGGTGAGAATGAGAGGGCGAAAGAGGGAGTGTGTATTGTTGTGAGCAACAGGTGGAAGGAGAATGTAAGAGAGTATGGATCAGTTGGGTCAAGGATTGTGTGGGTAAGAGTGAAAGTTGGACTACAAATGTGGGCAATTGTGTGTGTGTATGCGCCAACGCAAGATCGTGTAAGTAGAGTGAGAGAAGAGTTTTGGACAAATGTGGAAGCCTGCTTGGAAAAGTTTGAAAGGAATGAGAGTGTTTCTGATTGGAGATATGAATGGAAAAGTAGGGAATGAGAAGGTGGATGGAGTGGTTGGTGAGTGGGGTGTGCCTGCAGAG
>JAGKTI010031251.1:0-12184 GCA_018397915.1 Birgus latro
GAGTCAAAAGCTCCTCAATATTCCTTCTCTCGAGGTATCACAGTTTTTTTTTTTAGAGTTTTCATTAGAGGAAACGTGGATTATGGTTTAACTCGATACTTCATAATGTGCATTTTTTTTTTTTTTTACTTTGGCACGAGGGTAGATATAATTTTGAACTGCTGCTACCGCAGGTAAAAAAGAAATCATTATTCGAGATTTTAAGTTGATTTTGGTGACCAGCAAATCAATTCAAACTTATTGTTCTTTAACATATCAAATGCTAGCTCTCTTTACGTGTCAGTCGATTTCTTGTTGTACTGTATGTTTCCTGCATGTGATTTTTTTTTTTTTCATACTCGAACATGTCCTTTGCGCTTGGGAATTAATTGGGAGTGTTTTGCAATCGACTTTTGGTACATTTATGGAAAATGTATTTTTCGCGATTTCGGCCAGAAATAAGATTGTATAGACGTCATTGCAGTAAAATAGTTTTCAACTACACCGATGTCGAATGCTTTCAATTCGTAATTAGTTCACAAATCTATCCTTTATCCTTGAAGTGACGGCTAAGATGAATTAAAAAAAAATAATACACATCAAAAATTAAATATGCAGTTATTCTCAATTTAATAGACGTTCCTTCAATTTGATTTAAGACCAATTGATTAAAGAAAAAAAAAAACGGCGAATATGAATATCTAAGAAATGTCTATAAATTGTATACCTCAGTACGGGTATTTATATGATTCTAATACTACATGTCTGATAATTAGGAGCTAAACAAAATTTTTGTAGACGATTTATTGCCTTTAGAAATTATTTTTACTTAGAAAAGATGGATAATAATGCCACAAAATCTGCCTGACTGCAAGAAAATAATCAATTTTTTACATTTGATCAGTAGGCTCATCATGCCACTTTACAGGGCAATTTATACAGATAAAAATATTATCCATTTTATCTCTAATTTTCCAATTATTTTTCAGTTCTCTAATCAGACAAAACTCTCTGGACATAAAACCCCTCAAATGAAAGCCTTTGTTTCCTGTGAATCAGTTTCATTATAACTATTACCTCATTAGAACTTGCATTTTTTTTCTTTTCCGAGAGGAAATTTTCTCACCCTTAAGTATTTTTTTTTTTTTTTTGAAATTAGGAAACTATTTAGAGTATATCCAAGCTAATTTTTAGTATATTTCACTGATGTTTCATATTGAGTGTTTTCGACTTCAATTATGGTGTTTCTTGTATTACTCATGTAAAATAGTTTTGAACCATCGCTGAAGCGGATGCGTTTCCAGCAATAAAATAATTTGATCATTTTTCTTTTCTTAAGTTACCACTGAAAATTATAAAACTCAGGAACGATTCTCTTCCTGAAGAAAAATCGTAACAGTCTCATTTATACAGGTCATTCATTGGTCCATCAACCTGCAGTTTTGTAACTGTCATGGACTATATGTCAACGGAGATGAGGAATAAAGTTGTTGATGGTAATTAATTATATTAACTGAAATTACGATAATTCTTATAATTTTCGTATAAACTTTTTTATGTGAGAGTCAAAAGTTCCTTAATATTCCTTTTCTCGAGGTATCACAGTTTTGAGAGATTTCATTAGAGGAAACGTGGATTATGAACTCGATACTTCATAATGTGCATTTTTTTTTTTTTTACTTTGGCACGAGGTAGTTGTAATTTTAAACTGCTGCTACCGCAGGTATAAAAAAGAAAGAAATCGAAGCTTTAAGTTGATTTTTGTGACTGGCAAATCAATTCAAACTTATTGTTCTTATACACATCTGATGGTAGCTCTCTTTACGTGTCAGTCGATTTCTTGTACTGTATGTTTTCTGTATGTGATTTTTTTTTTTCATGCTCAAACATTTCTCTTGCGTTTGGGAATTAATTGGGAGTGTTTTTCAATCGAGTTTTTGTACATTTATGGAAAACATATATTTCGCGACTTCGATCAGAAATAAGATTATAGAGACGTCATTCCAGTAAAATAGTTTTGAACTACTCTGACGGCAAATGGTATCAGTCGTAATTAGTTCACAAATCACACTTCCCTTTATGCTTCAAGCCACGGCCAAGATGAATAAAAAAAAAAAAAAGATAATAGACACATCGAAAATTAAATATGCAACTTTTCTCAACACGAGAGACGCACCAACATGAATATTTAAAGACACATTATGACCAAAATTCCCCGAATATGAAGAAAATGGAAATGTTTATTAATTGTATTACTCAGTACGTGTTAAACTAATACATGTCTGATAATTAGTACATAAAAAAATTATTGTAAACGATTTATTGCCTTTCGGAATTATTTTTCCTTGGTAAAGATGGATAATGATATCACAAGATCCGTCATACTTGAAGAAAATTCCAATTTTTATATTTGATCAGGAGGGTCAATATGCCACTTTACAGAACAATTTATACAGATAAAAAAAATATCCATTTCATCTCTAATTTTCCAATTATTTTTCAGTTCTCTAATCAAACAAAACTCTCTGGGCATAAAAACCCTCAAATGAAAACCTTCGTTTCCTTTGATTCAGTTTCATTACAGTATATGTATTACCTCATTAGAACTTACCATTTTGTTTTCTTTTTCAAAAGGAAATATTCTCACGTTCAGGAATTTTATTTGAAATTAAGTAACTATTGAGAGTATTTCCTAACTAATTTTTAGTATACAGTATTTGCGGATGTTTCATATTCAATGTTTTCGAGTACAATTACTGTGTTTTTGGGATCACTCAAGTATAATAGTTCTGAACCATCCCTGAAGCGGATGCGTTTCCCGTAGCAAAATAATTTGACCATTTTTCTTTTCTTAAGTTACCACTGAAAATTATAACTCAGAAACGATCCTCTTCCTGAAGAAAAATCCTAACAGTCTCCAGACGACATTAATACAGTTCATTCATTCGTCCATCATCTTGCAGTTTTGTAACTGTCATGGACTATATGACAGCGGAGATGAGGAAGTTAGTTGTAGATGGTAATTAATTATAATAAGAAGTAATTACGATAATTCTTATACTTCTCGTATAAATTTATAGGTGAGAGTCAAAAGCTGTTCAATATTCCTTCTCACGAGGTATCAGTTTTGAGAGATTTCATTAAAAGGGAAACGTGGATTATGGTGTAACTCGATACTGTATAATGTGCATTTTTTTTTTCATTTTATTTTGGCTGGAGGGTAGATGTAATTTTGAACTGCTGCTTTTGCAGGGAAAAAAGAAAAAAAACAGAAAAAAGAACATTATTCGCGTTTTTTCGTTGATTTTGGTGACCAACAAAGCAATTCAGACTTACTGTTTTTAAACACATCAGATGTTAGTTCTCTTTACTTGTCAGTCGATTTCTTGTTATACTGAATGTTTCCTGCATGTGATTTTTTTTTTTCATACTCAAACATATCTTCTGCATTTGGGAATTAATTGGGAGTGTTTTGCTATGAGTTTCTAGTACATTTATGGAAAATGCATGTTTCGCGATTTCGACCAAAAATAAGATTATAGAGACGTCATTCCAGTAAAGTAGTTTTGAACTACACCGATGGTGAATGCTATCAAGTCGTAATTAGTTCACAAATCTATCCTTTTTCCTTGAAGTGACGGCTAAGATGAATAAAAAAAAAAATTGTAATACACATCAAAGATTAAATATGCAGTTATTCTCAATTTGACAGATGTTCCTTCAACCTTATTTGTTTAAGACCCATTGATGAAAAAAAAAAATAAAACTGCGAATTTGATTAACTAAGAAATGTTCATAAATTGCATACCTCAGTACGGACATTTATATTATTCTAATACTACATGTCTGATAATTAGGAACTAAACAAAATTCCTGTAAACGATTTATTCCCTTTAGAAATTATTTTTCCTTGTAAAGATGGGTAATGATTTCACTCGATCCGTCACACTGCAAGAAAATAATCCATTTTTTTATATATTTGATCAGTAGGCTCAAGATGGCACTTTTCAGGCCAATTTATACAGATAAAAATAGTATCCATTTTATCTCTAATTTTCCAATTATTTTTCAGTTCTCTAATGAGATAAAACTCTCTGGGCATAAAAACCCTCAAATGAAAGCCTTCGTTTCCTGTGATTCCGATTTATTATAAATATTACCTCATTAGAACTTACTAATTTTTTATTCTTTTCCGAGTGGAAATTTTCCAACCTTCAGGAATTTTGTTTGAAATTAAGAAACTATTGAGAGTTTTTCCTAGCTAATTTTTAGTATATTTGCGAGTTTCGTATTCAGTGTTTTCGACTTCAATTATTGTGTTTTTGATATCACTCAAGTATAATAGTTCAGAACCATCCCAGAAGAGGATGCGTTTTCCGTAACAATATAATTTGGCCATTTTTCTTTTCTTAAGTTACCTCTGAAAATTATAAAACTCAGAAACGATCTTCTTCCTTAAGAAAAATCCTAACAGCCTCTAGACGACATTTATACAGTTCATTCATTGGTCCATCAACCTGCAGTTTTGTAACTGTCATGGACTATATGTCAACGGAGATGAGGAAGAAAGTTGTAGATGGTAATTAATTATATTAACTATAATTACGATAATTCTTATACTTTTCGTATAAATTTATAGGTGAGAGTCAAAAGCTCCTTAATATTTCTTCTCTGGAAGTATCACAGTTTTGAGAGATTTCATTGGAGGAAACGTGGATTATGGTGTAACTCGATACTTCATAATGATTTTTTTTTGTTTACGTTGACAAGAGGGTAGATGTAATTTTGAACAGCTGCTACCGCAGGTTATTTAAAAAAAAAAATAATCGAGGTTTTTAGTTGATTTTGGTGACCAGCAAATCACTTCAAACTTATTGTTCTTAAACACATCAGATGGTACAGTGGGCAACTAATGTCGTGTCGTGAAATTTGGTGAAAACTTAAGGCGACAGGCTAAACATGTGGTACATTCCTCCGTCCATCAAACGGACGGTTGGTAGCACTGACTTGAGTTGCCATCTGGTCCATATATCTGTTAATTTCTGAGATAAGACCAATCCGTTAAGGCGTTTGGAGACCCAGTTTTAGGCTTGATGCTTGATCGTCACTTTCCCTGCATTTGCTCTCATATTTGTATAGCTGGTTATCAGATATGTTTTACATCTATTTTATACTGGGTAGGCCGGTGATGGTTTGAGCAGTTTGATGGCTCCGGACCGTTTTTTTTTTTTTTTTTTTGTGGGGGTGCTTCGTAATTTTAGTACTTAAATAAAAACCAACTAAGATTACCATCAATAATCATAAAATTTTACCAGCTTACAACTATTTTGCCTAATACTATTATTATTACTGATATTATTATATAGTTTAAAAATAATATTTACAAACTTCAGCCCAGAACAAGCCATTCTACCAGCGTCACGTGGGCGTAAATGGGACAGGTTAAATGAAACATAACACAATAGGTTAAATGAAACATAACAATTTTTATTCCTTTACTATGATATGACAAAATATAACCACCACACCCGAAAAACATGGCCATCACCATAACAACACATAATCATTCCAACATTATGAAAATAAAACTCATCATATAACTACAGGCTAATATTTTGTATAACTCCCGTTCGCTGCAATAACATCTCTCAGTCTTCGGAGCATCGACTCGACATGCTTTTGAGTAACGTTCGGGTCTAAGCGAAGGCTTTCCCATACCTCCTTTACACTGGCGAACAATCCTCTCCTAGATCTGCCTTCATATCCAAGCCACCTTTTGCTGACATAGGCCCACAGGTTCTCAATTGGATTGAGGTCTTGTGATTTTGCAGGCCAGTCAATGAGTGTCACCAGTCTCTTACAATCCGTGCATTGTGGATAGGACTGTTATCTTGAGCCAAATATACATGAAATCTTTCTCCATCCATCAATACCTCTCCACCGTCCGTCTGCACACACCGAATGTTTGTGCAATGTTGTCAGAGTCCTCTCCCTCTAAGTGAAGGGAGATGATACCACCTCTCATTTCCTTGGTGGCTGAATGGATGATGCTTGCCCTCTGCATACCAGTAGGTTTTCGTATGTCTGTGTCAGGTATAAAGCCGAAATGACATGTTTTTCGCCGCGGTCTTCATGATTAGGGTTCGTATCATATCACCAACAAAACCCTGGGATTCATAGGAACCCTTATCGGAGCAGCAGCAAATGAATCTTAAGGAAGCCAGGCCTGCCAATCACGAAGTAATAACGGTGGAAGAACTTTCATAATGATTCAAGAGTTTCATTTATTCATCGGTCACAACCACGACACGACTTTAGTTGCCCACTGTTCCTCTCTTTACGTGTCAGTCGATTTCTTGTTGTACTTTATGTTTCCTGCATGTGATTTTTTTTTTTCATACTCAAACATGTCTTCTGCGTTTGGGAATTAATTGGGCGTGTTTTGCTATGAGTTTTTAGTACATTTATGGAAAATGCATGTTTCGCGATTTCGACCAAAAATAAGATTATAGAAGCGACATTTTAGTAAAATAGTTTTGAAATACACCGATGGCGAATGCTATCAATTCGTAATTAGTTCACAAATCTATCCTTTATCCTTGAAGTGACGGCAAAGCTAAATTTAAAAAAAATTACAATACACATCAAAAATTAAATATGCTGTGATTCTCAATTTGGCAGATGTTCCTACAACCTGATTTGTTTAAGACCCATTGATTAAAAAAAAAAAAAAAACTGCGAGTTTGAGGAACTAAGAAATGTCTATAAAAGGTATACCTCTGTACGGGTATTTATATTATTCTAATTCTACATTTCTGATAATTAGGAGCTAAACAATATTCGTGTAAACGATTTATTGCCTTTTTGAATTATTTTTACTTACAGAAGATGGATAATGATGTCACAAAATACGTCTAGCTGCAAGAAAATAATCCATTTTTTATATTTGATCAGCAGGCCCAAGATGCTACTTTACAGGGCAATTTATACCGGTAAAAATAATATCCATTTTATCTCTAATTTTCCAATTATTTTTCAGTTCTCTAATCAGACAAAACTCTCTGGGTATAAAACCCTTCAAATGAAAGCCTTCGTTTCCTGTGAATCAGATTCGTTTAAGTATTACCTCATTAGAACTTACCAATTTTTCTTTTCTTTTCCGAGAGGATATTTTCTCACCTTCAAGAATTTTATTTGAAACTAAGAAACTATTGAAAGTTTTTCCTAGCTAATTTTAAGTATATTTGCGGATGTTTCATATTCAGTGCTTTCGACTTCAATTATGGTGTTTTTGGGATCACTCAAGTATAATAATTCTGAACCATCCCAGAAGCGGATGCGTATCCAATAAGAAAAAATTTGAGCATTTTTCTTTTCTTTATTTACCACTGAAAATTATAAAACTCAGAAACGACCCTCTTCCTGTAGTAAAATCCTAATAGTCTCCACACGATATTTATACAGTTCATTCATTGGTCCATCAACCTGCAGTTTTGTAACTGTCATGGACTATATGTGAACTTAGATGAGGAAGAAAGTTGTAGATGGTAATTAATTATATTATCCGTAATTGCGATAATTCTTATACTTGTCGTATAAATTTATAGGTGAGAGTCAAAAGCTCCTCAATATTCCTTCTCACGTGGTATCAAAGTTTTGAGAGAATTAATTAGAGGAAACGTGGATTATAGTGTAACTGGATACTTCATAATATGCATTTTATTTTTTTTAAATGTAATTTAGAACTGCTGCTACCGCAGGTAAAAAAAAAAATATTCGCGGTTTCTCGTTGATTTTGGTGACAGGCAAATCAATTCAAATTTATTGTTCTTAAACACTTTAGATGCTAGCTCTCTTTACGTGTCAGTCGATTTCTTATTGTACTGTATGTTTCCTGCATGTGAGTCTTTTTTTCATACTCAAACATATCTTCTACGTTTGGGAATTAATTGGGAGTGTTTAGCTATGAGTTTTTAGTACATTAATGGAAAATGCATGGTTCGCGATTTCGACCAAAAATAAAAGTACAGAGACGTCATTCCAGTAAAATAGTTTTGACCTACATGGATGGCGAATGCTATCAGTTCGTAATTAGTTCAGAAATCTATCCTTTATCCTTGAAGTGACGGCTAAGATGAATTAAAAAGAATATATATAATACACATCTAAAATTAAATATGCAGTTATTCTCAATTTGACAGATGTTCATTCAAAATGACTTTTTAAAGACCAGTTGATTAAAAAAAAAAAAAAAACTGCGAATTTGAGGAACTAAGAAATGTCTATAAATTGTATACCTCAGTACGGGCATTTATATTATTCTAATACTACATGTCTGAAAATTAGGAGCTTAACAAAATTCCTGTAAATGATTTATTGCTTTTAGGAATTATTTTTACTTAGAAAAGTTGGATAATGATATCACAAAATCCGTCTAACTGGAAGAAAAAATCCATTTTTTATATTTGGTCAGTAGGCTCAAGATGCTACTTTACAGGGCAATTTAGACAGATAAAAATAATATTCATTTTATCTCTAATTTTCCAATTATTTTTCAGTTTTGTAATCAGACAAAACTCTCTGGTCATAAAAACCCTCAAATGAAAGCTTTCGTTTCATGTGAATCGGATTCATTATAAGTATTATCTCATTAGAACTTTCCATTTTTTTTTTCTTTTCCGAGAGGAAATTTTCTGACCTTCAGGAATTTTATTTGAAATTAAAAACTACTGAGACTTTCGCAGCTAATTTTTAGTATACTGTATTTGCAGGTTTCATATTCAATGTTTTCGACTTCAATTATGGTGTTTTTGATATCACTCAAGTATAATAGTTCTGACCCATCCCGGATGCGGATGCGTTTCCCGTAACAAAATAATTTGACCATTTTTCTTTTCATAAGATACCACTGAAAGTATAAAACTCAGAAACGATCCTCTTACTGAAGAAAAATCCTAACAGTCTTCAGACGACATTAATACAGTTCATTCATTTGTCCATCAACCTGCAGTTTTATAACTGTCATGGACTATATGTCAACGGAGATGTGGAAGAAAGTTGTAGATGGTAGTTAATTATATTAACTGTAAATACAATAATTCTTATACTTTTCGTATAAATTTATAGGTGAGACTCAGAAGCTCCTCAATATTCCTTCACTCGAGGTATCACAGTTTTGAGAGATTTCACTAGATGAAACGTGGATTATTGTGTAACTCTGTCTCTATTGACAGACGCCTCAATCCCGCAGGGGGTGGCCACAGACAAATCGACTCCATGTTTCTCTGTCCCCTACCATTTCACTACCCCCCTCCCAACTCACACCCCCGTCTCTCATATACCTCTCCACTCCATCCCTCCATCTCATCCTCGGCCTCCCCCTCCCTCTCGCACCCTTCTCCTCACTCACATTCACTCTCCTCGTCAGTCTTTCACTCTCCATCCTCTCCACATGCCCAAACCACCTTAACGTTTTCTCCTAACGCTTCCTATCACGTCCACAACCACACCACAACGCTCCTTCCCTTCCTCATGTGTTAGTCTGTTTCTCCATGTGACTCCACATGCTCCTCTCAAATAAATAATTTCCACTGCTCTCACTCTTGATTTCGGTCCTTCCATCAGGTAGGGGTGGGCGTATCGATACCAAAATATCGATACTTTCGATATCAGCTACTTAAGCTCAAGTATCGATACCAATGCCTTGGTATCGATACTTCGATTACTGAGAAAAGTGTTCAAATTTGCCTATTTCAAAAAAAAGAAAAAAAAGAAATTGAGTAATTTCAAAATACATATAAATAATCATTTAGTCCTTTGAAAAGCAGTTATAATATTTTTGCGTCTGGCAGCCCAGTGTCTTTGTCTCCTGTCGTACAGCATCAACGGGCGACACGGCCGTGTCATTGTCGGGCCTAGGCTCTTGATTGGTGAAATAGCCCATAAAAAACGAAGTGTGGTGTGTCTTTTCTTTGATGAGGTTGAAGACAGTGTCAGTCTTGCTTCATATCAGATATGCTCAAATAAAATACAGCACAGTCAAGACACAAGCAACATGTTCAAGCAGTTAAGACTGAAGGATCCTGAATCATTCTCTGAAGCTGAAGAGAAAAGAAGGCAAGCTACGACCTCGCTGCATCTTCCAGCCAATCAGCCAGGCCTAGGCAGACAACCATTTTTAAAAGTTTCAAAAGCAAAGTAATCCAGATATATATTTGTCATAAATTATTAATTACTTTATTGCTTGTGTGTATGTGTTTAGTTTGGTTAAGCACATTTGTACTAATTACAGACAGAATATTTAATCTCATGTTAATTGGGTAATGTTTACGGTCGCATCATCGGATGTAAAAAGGTAGATATTTTTCATTTAGAAGGAAATGTTGCTTTCTTTCCTTTTTATCCGTTATAGCGTACTCTGTAGATCAGCTTGTATAATTTAATGCATTTAATTTTGCTCTCAATTATTAAGGTTTTTTAAATTAATATTTCAGTTATGCAACATAGTCTTAATGTAGGCGCACAATACAAACAATCTGTTTTTTGTTACAATAAATAACACTTATGTTTTTAGGGGGGAAAAAAATCATGTAATAATATTTGGCATAGTTGTTTCCACTTATCTTTATATTTAGATAGAAAAAAAAGTTTGTCTAATATAATCCTTCTAGCTGAGCAAATGCTTTGAAGTAATAGGTTACATACCGATATTTGAAAAAAATATGGGGGGGGTAGCAAAGGTCGAGGTATCGGTATCGGTAATCGATACCACCGATACTAGTCCAAAAAATAATCGGTATCGTATCGATACGAAATAGCTGGTATCGCCCATCACTACCATCAGGGTCCAAGCTTCACTTCCATATGTTAGAGTTGGTATCACAATACTGTCATGTAATCCTCAGGCTTTACTGATCTACCAGAAGACCCGCCGACATGTCGTAAAAATGACCCCGCTAATACCAATACACCAGTCCTGTATGAGACAGCCCTAGCATGTATTCAGTATGGACGGTGGGTGTTAAGCGCCGAAGTGGTGACATGTAGATTGTAGGAGGACGACTGGGCCTTGATAGCAGGCTGTGAAGCCTATGCCCAGAGTCGGACACATAAAAAAAAAAAAAAAACTTTTTCACTTCCATGCTCTTCTCTCTGTTTTTTATCACTGCTTTGAACGAACCAGCAACCTTCCTTCCCTGCTGCACCCTTTCGAGCACTTCACCCTCCAGACTTCCATCCTTACTCATCACACTACTCAAGTACTTAAATGCACTCTCATTCTCCATATCCTTCACGTCCAGTCTCACTGTACATTCACTGGCTTCACTTCTCTTGAAGACCATCACTTTACTCTTCCCTACATTCACCTGTAGATTCTGTTTCTTACACACTCTCCCAAACTCATCTACCAAGCCTTGCAGCTCCCCTTCGTCTGCGCTCAACAACACAGTATTATCTGTACAGGGAGTTTCCAGACAGTACAGGGAGTTTCCAAACACTGCCTTCTCTCACTAGGGCCTCTCCAACATCCACTGCCCGACCTTGCATCTCTTTTATAACCCCATCCATGTACAGATTGAACAACTATGGAGACATGACACATCCTTGTTTCAATCCAACCTTCAAATGGAAAGATTCACTCAGTTTGCCATCCACACGCACTGCAGCCTTAGCACCCTCATACATACTCTTCACTGCCTTCAACATCCATTCTATTACTATCTCTCCTCCTTGCTTCAGCATTTCACCACACACTCCATCAATTCCTGGGGCGTTCCCCATTTTAACTTTCTTCATTGCTTCCACCACTTCCATCCTACTGATTTCTTCCTCTCTTCTCACAACCTTCCTTCTCCCCGCTATTCCCCGGCCACTTATACTTGCATTACTTTCATTCTCTATGTTCAACAGTTCATTAAAGTGTTCTCTCCATCTGTTTACTTTTTCTCCCTTCTCCACTAGTAATCTACCATTTTTATCTTTCACACCCCCACTGACTTCGTTGCCACCCTGTCTAGCTCTCTTTACCTCCTTCCAGAACATTTTCTTACATTCCCTCCACTTTGCACTCAAATTCCTTCCAAATTCCTCATCCACTCTCTTCTTACTCTCTCTTACTAATCTTTTCACCTCTCTACTCCTCTCTACATATAACTCTGTCGTCCGTCTCTCAGCTTCTTCGACGCCCCTGTTCCTCATCCACTCA
>JAGKTI010031252.1:0-12184 GCA_018397915.1 Birgus latro
GGAGATAAGTAAACAGCACAGATATATTTAGTCAGAGAATGACAGGAAAACCAAAGCCAGAGAGCAGAGAATTCAGAAGAATCAAGTTCAGGAACACGAGAGCAAGATAGATCGTTGCGTACGTATACGCAACAGCCACCTTTGGCTTTGAAACGAGAATAGAGAAAGTAGGAGGATAAATGCAATGATCTGTCTATTTATTGCTAGACGCCTTTATCCCGTAAGGAGTGGCCGCAAACAAATTGCCTCCATGTTGCTCAGTCCTCCGCCATTTCACTGCCTAGCTCCCAGTGCACACAGCCCTAACTCATACGAGTATACCTCCCCACTCCATCCCTCCATCTCATCCTTGGCCTCCCTTTCCCTCTCCCCCCCTCCACCTCACTCACATACACTCTTCTTGTCAGTCTCTCGCTCTCCAGCCTCTCCACATGGCCAGACCACCCAAGTGTGTTTCTCTTAATGCTTCCTATTACATCCACATCCACACCACAGTGCTGCTTCACTTCCTCATTTGTCAGTGTGTCTCTCCATGTGACTCCACATTCTCCTCTCAGATAACTCATTTCCACTGCTCTCACTCTTGACTTGTGTCCTTCCAACAAGGTCCAAGCTTCACTTCCACGTGTTGATATTACAATACTGTCATGCAGTGACTTTTTTGCTTCCACTCCCACTTCCCTGTTCTTTATCACAGCTTTCAAAGAACCAGCAAGCCTTCTTCCTTGTTGTACCCTTTGAAGCACTTCATCTAAACTTCCATCCTTACTCATCACACTACCCATGTACTTAAACTCTCACATTTTCCATTTCCTCTTCTTCCAACCTCAGAGTACATTCAGTAACTTCATTTATCTTGAATGAGAAGGTTGGATATAAGAAGGTAAAGAAGTTGGGGGAGTGGACTTTCTTACCACCACTTGATGATGGTGAAAGGCAGGGTTCAGATGAAATGGAGGAGTAGGGAGATGGGAAGGACAGGAGGAAGTAGCCCATATAACGAGGGTAGAAAGGTTGCAAGAGGATCAAAAATAGGCAGAATATAAGAGAGAAGTGGAGGAATGATTGTGTAAGTATGATTTGGAGCTGATGGGGGAGGTGGAAGGTGTGTGCAAGATATTCACAGAAGAAATCTGTGCAGCATGTGAGGTGGTGTGTGGGGTGAAGAGAAGACAAAATAGGGTGCAAAGGAACAGCATGGTGGAATGAAGAGGTGAGACAGACAGTGGCGCAAAAGAAGAGAGCATATAGTGATTGGAAGAGAAAAGGGCGTGGAGGAAGTTGAGAGACGGAAGAGAGAAATATGTGTAGAGAGGAAGGGAGAGGTGAAAAGACCAGAAAGGGAGAGGAAGAAGAGAATGGATGAGGAATTTGGAAGGAAATTGAGTGTAAAGTGGAGGAAATACAAGGAAATGTTCTGGAAAGTGGTAAAGAAAGAGAGAGACGGTGATAAAGAAGTAAGTTGGGGAGTGAAAGATATAACTGGTAGATTGCTAGTGCAGAAGGGAGAAAAAGTGGGCAGATGGAGATAACACTTTAAGGAATTGTTGAACATAAAGAATGAAAGAAATGCAAGTATAAGTGGCTGGGAGAAGGAGAAAGGTGTGAAGAGAGGAAGAAATTACAGTAGTAGGATAGTGGAAGCAATGAAGAAGGTCAGAATGGGGATAGTCCCAGGAATCGATGGAGTGCGGTGAAATGCTGAAGCATGGGGGAGAGAGAGTAGTAGTAGAATGGATGTGGAAGATGTGCAGATTGGCCTGGGTGGAAGGTAGAGTCCTTGAGGATTGGAAGCCAGGTATAATTATGCCCCTGTACATAGGAAAATGGGAAAAAGAAGTGTGCAGTAATCACAGGGGCATTTGTCTTCTTAATGTTATCAGAAAAGTATGTGGTAGGATATTTATTGACAAAGTTAGGGAAATAACCGAGGAATTAGTTGTAGAAGAACAGGGATGTTTTAGGAAGGGAAGAGGTTGTGTAAATCAAATATTCATTCTTAGGTCTTTAGTTGAAAAGTTTCTAGAAAAGGAAAAGAAGTTTTATGCGGCTTTCATGGAGTTTGAGAAGCGTATGACTGGGTGGTTAGACAAGGAATGTGGAGAGTATTAAGAATATATGGAGTAAATGGGAAGTTGAATGCCGTGAAGAGTATGTATGAGCATGCTAAGGCTGCAGTACGTGTGGATAGTGAACTGAGTGAATTTTTCTGTTTGAATGTCGGATTGAAACAGGGATGTGTCGTGTCCCCATGGTTGTTCAATCTGTATGTGAGTGGGGTTATAAAAGAGGTACATGGTAGGGCAGTGATGTTGGAGTGACCATAATGAGAGAGGGCAGTGTTTGGTAATGCCCTGTACTGTTGTTTGCAGATGATACTGTATTGTTAATTGAAGATGAAAGAAAGCTGCAAGACTTGGTGAATGAGTTTGGAAGAGTGTGTAAGAAACTGAATCTAAAAGTGAATGTAAGGAAGAGTAAAGTTATGGTCTTCGAGAGAAACAGTGAGGTTGGATGAGGAGCAAATGGAAAATGTGAATGCATTAGTGTGATGAGTAAGGGTGGAAGTCAGAGGGTGATGTGCTTGATAGGACGCAAGGTTGCTGGTTCTTTGAAAGCAGTGATAAGGAGCAGGGAATTTAGCATGGACGTAATAAAGTCACTGCATGACAGTATTGAGATACTAACTGTAACGAATGGAAGTGAAGCTTGAACCTTGTTGGAAGGACAAGTCAAGAGTGAGAGCAGTGGAAATGATTGATTTGAGAGGAGCATATGGAGTTACATGGAGAGACAGACTGACAAATGAGGATGTGAAGGAGTCTTGTGGTGTGGATTTGGGTGTGATAGAAAGCATTAGGAGAAATACATTGCGGTGGTTTGGCCAAGTGGAGACGATGAAGAACAAGAGACTAACGGGGAGAGTATGCAGGTGAGGTGGAGGGGGAGACGGAGGATGAGATAGACGGATGGAGTGGAGAAGTATATGAGAGGGGTGGGGGGGAATGTGAGCTGGGAGCAAGGTAGTGAATAGCACTGGACAGGGCAACATGGAGGTGATTTGTTTGTGGCCACCCTTTACATGATGGAGGTGTCTGGCAGTAGATTGATAGAAATATGTTCCATTCCATACATCCCTGTGAAAGAAAGGCATAAAATTCTAAAGGGACGAGAATTGATCCTTGTATACAGGGTGATTCACGAGTTTCTCCGGAAACCCTGGGAAATGCAAGCTTATGCAATTCTAAGCATAAAATACTCTATAAGTATAGGTATTTAATGTAATGGTTTACAAGTGGTGAAATTTTCAAATCTGACAGATGTGAATGTGAGGCGCCCCATCATGTTGAAAAATGATACGTCGCCGTGTCTTCAGAGGCACATCTTTAAGTAACAAGGGAAGTTCATCTCTGATAAAATTAACATAGTCATCTCTTGTAAGCCTCCCTTCAAAGATATGAGGTCCAATCAGCTGGTTGTCAATCATACCGCAACACACATTAACTGAAAATCGGTGTTGAAAGTTCCGTTCAGCTGTCTCCTAGGAATTTTCTTTTGACCACTGATGTGCATTACGAGTATTATGTGATCCACTGCGGGGAAAATATGGCTTCATCAGTGTATAAAGTGTACTTGCACAGCTGAGGATGATCTGCTAGCCAAGTACAGCAATAAAGTTGTTGAGCAGAATCCCCGGGTTGTATATGCTACCCTTGTTGTATGTGATATGGGTACAGACCTTCCCGCTTTAATGCCCTCCATACCTTCGCTTGTGGAACACTAAGTCGGGATGAAATTCTTGTACTGATGCTAGGGCTGCGATGTACCATTCCTACTATGCGTTGTACTTCAACTTGCCTCTCCATGTAGACCTGGTAAAAAACTTTTGCATCTGGGCTCCTGTTTGGATATTTCCGTCTGTATTCTTTTGCTGATGCTTCAGCGTTGCCATTGCAGAACCCATAGATAAAAATCATATCTGCTTACTCCACGTTTGTAAAAGTGAATGGCATTGTAGCGAAATGTGGGTGAAACTGTCCCTGTAATAAATAGGCTTACCACACTCGCCAGCACTTGGCAGGAAACTGTCAGTCTGCTCTGAGTATCACTGGTATTGCATCTTGCCATGTTTACTCCTTCAGTAGTAGATTTATTTGTTAATTTAAAGTGACATACTTTTCTTTGTAGAACTATTACTTACATGATGACTAATGAAAGAATAGTGTCATTCAGAACGAGAAAAACGTGCAAAATTTAAAAGAAAATTGAGTAACCTGGCAACACAGCAAGACCGTCACCAGCCTGGCCGCCTCCCATTCACAAGTCAGATTTGTAGCATTGTGCTTCACAGATCATTTCCTTAAGTCTTTTATGAATGTGCCCTACCTCTACTTCTTGGAGAATGCTGAACTGACAGTGAAGCCTCTACAGTTGTGCTGGTTCACTACTGCATTTAACCGGTCAGTGCCAAAATGGGCACTTTGGAGGCCACGCTTTTTTAAGATATGGTTCACAATTGGTGCTGTTGTAGTTGGCGTTTTGTTGCTACCCTCCTTATTCCTTCTTGTAACGGGACTGGTGAGCTACATTCAACCCAGCCCCGACCCAACAGTCGCAGCTTTACAGCTGATGGTTCCAGGTATCAACATACCTGTGAAGGAGTTCCCATATTACTTCTTGACATTGCTTGTTGCATCCATTATCCATGAAATTGGACATGCAGTTGCAGCTGTTAAGTAAGTTTCATTTCTTGTACTTTAGTTGTACTCCACATTCCCCAGAAGGACAGTAACCATATTGGATACATGGTAATTGAGTCATTTACTCATAAGTTAAAGTCAGCATAGTGTATAGAATGACGAAAACAGTGATAATTCAGTACACACCAAGGTGACAGTGCTCACCATTTTTTGTGCCTGCATGCAGTCCATTGAATTTGATTTATGTGACTTTTTTTTTCCATGGATTTTAAGTGGTTTTCCCTTTTTATTGAAATGGTTTAAATCAAAGTAGTGAACAAAAAATAAGTTTCTGGACCAGGAGGGACAACTTTTAAATTGACTAGGACGAGGCTGTAGCACGGGCCGAACGGGGTAGTACTCCTGAGGGGAATACTGGTGGAATGGGAATACTGGTGATAGGGAGAGCTGGAGCTCCTGTTTCACTAGTTACCTAACCATCCCCCTTTGCTGACCTTTTCAGTGTGACAGTAACATGGAGAGTAGACCAGCATACTCTCCCAAACATTTCCTCTAACTATCTTATGCACTGCACCACATGCGCTTTACATATTACACAATGTATCCCACTACGTTACAGGGGTTGACGCCAGCAAGGGCATGCGGCCAGAAAACTTTGCCCCCGCTACCTAGTGGCGGACTTTGGGGGGAGGCTTGACTTGGGTTCCGCCGGCATAGATCATAGGTCCGGGGCGAGATGGGGCTCGAACCTGTGCTTGAGGGTACAGGGCATTGCGGTTCCCAGGCTGCCGCTTCCGCTCAATAGAGAGGGGCCTGAACCTGGGAGTAGCGCCCCAGGAGGCTGCCCTATCATTGGGTGTATAATGGCGGGGCAGTTGCAGTGCCAAGCCGCGCTTGGAGGGTGTCCCTGCAGCTGTCCTGGCAGGGTGCCCCGAGGCCACTACCACAGCTACTGGTAAGCTGGTGGGCTAGGGGTCCCAGATCCATTGCCTGGACCTGGGTCTGTGCAATGGGTCGGGCCTTTGGAATGTTTACCTCCTTTATCTTACCGACTATGACTATGAACAAAAACAAGCACCAAAGCAAGCCTGAGGACAGCAAATCCCCCATGGGGTTTAGGGTGGATTCGTGGAATGTGGGTAGTTTGAGAGGAAGAGCAGGGGAAGTTGTTGAGGCATTCATTAGGAGGTGGGTGGATGTGGCATGTTTGCAGGAAGTCCGGTACAGGGGTGGATCAGCCAGAAATTTTGTTGGGAAGGATTGCTACTATAAGTTGTTTTGGCAGGGGGGAACTGACAGATATGGGGGTGTGGGTGTGTTGGTTGCAGAGAAATGGGTGGAATATGTCATGAATGTTATGAGAGTAAGTGATAGGATATTAGTAGTGAAAATTTTGGTCGGGCAGAAGTTGATTTCAGTTATATCAGCATATGCTCCACAGGTGGGATTGGATGACGCAGAGAAGGATAGATTTTGGGATGATTTAATACGTGTAGTGAGTGGTATGGGTGATGATGAGGTAGTGGTTCTTGGAGGGGATTTAAATGGTCATGTGGGTGAAGCAGCTCAAGGTTATGAAGGAGTCCATGGAGGATGTGAGGAATGCAGAAGGGGAAAGAATACTCGAATTTGGGGAGGCTATGGACATGATTGTGTGCAACACACATTTTAGGAAAAGAATCAGCCGGTTGATTACGTATGAGTCCGGGGGAATTAGTAGTCAGATAGATTATTTTCTGGTCAGGAGGGTTGATAGGAGATTAGTGAGGGATGTTAAAGTTATAGGAAGCGAGGAGTGTGTGCAGCAGCACAAACTGTTGATTTGTGACATGGTGCTTAAGGATCGAGTGATGAGAAGGAGGACATATGTACCTAGGAGGAAAACATGGAAGCTGGGAAACCAATCAGTAAGGGATCCCTTTTATAGTGAGATGAGGAGAGTGGTGGCTGAACAGGAAGCCGTAGATAGAGGCGTTAATGAACAGTATAGAGACCTTAAAAACAACATCTTGAGTGTTATCGATACAATATGCGGTTGGACAAGAGGCCCATCAAGACATAAAGTAACTTGGTGGTGGGATGAGGGTGTAGAAGCTGCAGTTAAGGAGAAAAGAAGGCTTTTCCAGGAATGGAAGAATGGTGGTAACAGGGAGGAGTACTTGGCTGCCAAGCGCAGGGCTAGAAGAGAGGTATACAGGGCGAAGTCTGAGTCACAGAGACTTTTACTTGATAATCTAAATCATGGAGAAAGGAAAAATATGATTTTTAGGGTGGCAAATCAGGTGAAGAGGGATAATCGGGACATTGTAGGTGAGCAGTGTGTGAAGAATGATGATGGAAGGGTGGTGGTGAGCAGTGAGGATATTAAAGATGCATGGAGAGAGCATTATAGCCGATTGTTGAATGAGGAGTTTGATTGGCATAGAGAAGGTTTGGAGCCTGCTGATCCAGTGTTTGGCCCTTGGCCTTTGATTGACGCTGCTACTGTGAGTGAGGCAATAGGCAGGATGCGGGTGGGGAAGGCGGCAGGTGTGTCTGGGTTGACTGGCGAAATGTTGAAGGTCTCAGGAGATACTGGGGTGAGGTTAGTCACTGACCTGATAAATAGGATTATATATGAGTGTGTTGTCCCGGATGATTGGCTGAGGAGTGTAATTGTAAATGTGGTCAAGGGAAAGGGTGATGCCCTGGAAAGGGGAAATTACAGAGGTATAAAGCTTTTAGATCAGATAATGAAAGTAATGGAGAGAGTTCTAGAAGGTATGATTAGAGAAAGAGTGAATATCGTTAAGATGCAGTTTTGTGTTTATGCCAGGCAGGGGGACCACTGATGCCATATTCATTGTTCGACAGCTTCAGGAAAAATATATTGAAAAAAAAAAGGAATTGTATTTTGTTTTTGTTGATTTGGAAAAGGCCTTTGACAGGGTCCCTAGAGAGGTGGTGAAGTGGGCAATGAGAAAGCTAGGGTTGGAAGAGTGGCTGGTTAGGGTGGTGATGGCCATGTACATGGGTGCTCGCACCCAGGTAAGAGTGAATGGAGCTTTGAGTAATGAGTTTTCCGTGTATGTTGGTGTGCATCAGGGGTCAGTTTTGAGTCCCTTGTTGTTTATCATGGTGCTTGAAGCCCTCTCACATGACTTCAGAGATGGACTCCCATGGGAGATGTTGTATGCTGATGATTTGGTGTTGATTGCGGAGAATGAAAAGGAGGCGGAGGAAAGATTTAAGAAGTGGAGAGATGGTATGGGGCACAAGGGCTTGAGGGTGAATGCAGATAAAACAAAAGTGATGATATCTAGGGTTGTTGGCGGTACAATCAGAGAAGAGGGAGAGTGGCCATGTGCAGTTTCCCACAAGGGTGTGGGAAGCAATTCCATTTTGTGTAGTGTTTGTGATAAGTGGGTGCACAAGAGATGTAGACTGCGAGATAATGCTGATTTCATGTGTGCGGTGTGTCGGGGAGAGCAGGTGGAGATTGTTAGGCGTGAGAGGGTTGAACTTGCAGGTGAGTCTCTTGAGTGTGTGGAGGAGTTTTGTTATTTGGGAGACACGTTATGTGCCGGAGGTGGGGCTGGAGTTAGCTCGGTTGCTAGGGTGAGAAGTGGTTGGAAGAAGGTCAGTGAGCTGTTGCCGCTCCTGACATTGAGAGGACTCTCCTTACGTGCTAAGGGGTCTTTGTTTGCAGAATGTGTTAGGAGTGTGATGCTGTATGGTAGTGAGATCTGGGCAGTAAAGGAAGAGGATATTCGCAGGTTTAAACATACAGAAATGACAATGATTAGGTGGATGTGCAATGCATCCCTGCGTGCAAGGCCTGGGGGGGCTGGATTTACGATGGAAGAGTTGAGAAGTTGGATGGGACTGGAGTGTATTGGTGTTGTGATGAGGAGATGTAGTCTGAGGTGGTTTGGACATGTGGAGAGGTGGGGGATGATCATTGGGTACAGAGGGTGAGAAGTGTTAATATTGGGGGAGGGGTTGGGAGGGGTAGACCGAGAAAGACATGGGACAAGGTCATTAAGAGTGACTTAAGGGTTAAGGGACTGAACAGAGAGGCTGCCAAAGATCGAGCAGCATGGAGAGCTGCCATTAGGTGACCAAGGCCGACGCATGTAAGCATGTTGGAGCCTTCAAAAACGAAACGAAGGTGGGTGATGCCTCAGTGTCATGTTGTAAAGTCACGATGCAGTGTTAGGTTCGAGTCCACTTTGGTATTCTAAAGAGATCATCGAGACTGCACTGTATTTTTGCTCATTTTGTCATAGCAACATCTTGCTTGTATTTTTTATTATTGAGTACATTATGAAGAAAATTAACAAATTACCCTGAAGAACATGAGAAAATTACCCTGAACTTTGTTAAGTTTCATCAGTATTATGTATCTGTTCTGCCTGTATTATTTATCTGTATTGTATTAGATGATGTATGTATATATCTTTATGGAGAGAGCACTCTAAGAAATTGTTAAACGTAGAGAATGAAAATACAGTAATGTGAGTATAAGTGGCTGGGGAATGGCTGGAAGAAGGAGAGAGGTGAGAGGGGAAGAAGAGATAACTAGGATGGAAGTAGTGGAAGCAATGAAGAAAGTCAAATGGGGGAAGCCCCAGGAATTGGTAGAGTGTGTGGTGAAATGCTGAAACATGGGGGAGAGATAGTAGTAGAATTGATATGGAAGATGCCCAGATTGGCCTGGGAGGAAGGTAGAGTCCCGGAGAAGTGGAAGTCAGGTATAATTACGGTATTCCCCTGTACAAAGGAAAAGGGGATGTGTGGTAATCATAGGGGCATTTGTCTTCCTTGTGCAATAGGAAAAGTATATTGTAGGATACTGACAGAGTTAAGGAAATAACCGAGGAATTAGCTGTTGACGAAGAGGGGGGTTTTAGGAAGGGAAGAGGTTGTGTTATTCATCCTTAGGTTTTAGTGTAAAAGTTTCTAGAGAAGAGAAAGAAGTTGTATGTGACCTTCATGGATTTGGAGAAAGCAAATGACAGTGGATTGACAAGGAATTTGGAAAATATTAAGAATATATGGAGTAAATGGGAAGATGTTAAATGCCGTGAAGGGTATGTATTCGGAGTAAATAGGAAATTGTTGAATGCCATGAAGAGTATGTATGAGGGTGCTAGGGCTGCCGAGTTTGTGGATAGTGAACTGAATGAATTTTTCTGTTTGAATGTTGGATTGAAGCAAGGATGTGTCATGTCTACATGGTTGTTCAGTCTGTATATGGATGGGATTATAAGAGGTACAAAATAGAGCAGTGGATGTTGGACCAGCCTTGATGAGAGAGGACAGCATTTGGAAACTTTCTGCACTGTTGTTTGCAGATGACACTGTGTTGTTAAGTGAAGACGAAGGGGAACTGCAAGGCTTAGTGAAAGAGCTTGGGTGTGCATGTCAGAAATGGAATTTAAAGGTGGATGTAGAGAATAGTAATGTTGTGGTCTTTGAGAGATATGAAGTTACTGAATGACAGTAGGTTTGGATGATGAGGAAATGGAAAATGCAAGTACATTCAAGTACTTGCGTAGTATGTTGAGTAAGGATGTGAGTTTGGAGGATGAATTGCTTGAAATAGTGTTACATGGAAGAAGGGATGCTGGTTCTTTTGAAAATAGTGATAAGAAATAGGGAAGTGAGCATGGAAGAAAAAAAGTTACTGCATGATAGTTTTGTGATACCAACTGCAATGTATGGAAGTGAAGCTTGGACCTTGTCGGAAGAACTCAAGTCAAGAGTGAGAGCAGTGGAAATGAGTTACTTGAGAGGAACTTTACAGTTACATGGAGGGACAGACTGACAAATGAGGAAGTGAAGGAGCATTTTGTTATGGATGTGGGTGTGATAGAAAACATTAGGAAAATTACACTGAAGTGGTTCGGCCATGGGAGGATGAAGAGTGAGAGAATAACAAGGAGAGTGTATGTGAGTGAGGTGGAAGGGGAGAGAGGGAGTGGGAGGCTGAGGATGAGATGGAGGGATGGAGTGGAGAGCTATATGAGAGAGGGGGATGTGAGCTGGGGAGAGGACAGTGAAATGATAGAGGACAGGGCAAGAGGTGATTTGTTTGTGGTCACCCCATACAGGATTAAGGCATCTACCAGTAGATAGATAGATCCTGCCCCACACTGTCATTAGATAGAAGAAATGGTCATGATGATGATTCTGTTACTGTTACTAAAACTGGTGTTACTCTTTTTGTGTAGCATAAGCTACATACCATCTTCATATGTGGAGATTCCCTTGAAGCTTTTTCCAGTATCTGAAAGAAAGCCTCTTCTACATGACACCATAGTACTTGGTAATAGCTGTATTTGTAATTATTGATAAGTGAAATATATAATGGTAGCTGGATAGTTAATGGAATGAATGTCTGCAAATGTTTATGAAACATTCAGAGTGATGAAGTAATAAGTGTAGTTGGATATCCTATAACCTAGGAAATCATTTAATACATTAGGCATTAACCATATAACCAAGAAAATGCCAGATGGTCTAGTAGATCAAGACACTCCAACTAGACATGGCCTATAAAGGGTTAAATTTTGTGAGATGGTTAGAGTGTATTTCTCACATAATGTCATTCAGGGACAAGTTACAGGTCAGTCCATCAAAAATGAATGAAAAGGAAATTGGCTAGGCATTTAGAAGATGATACAGAGTTATTTAATACTGAAGAAAACCAGCCTATAGTGCAATATGTGGTGCTTTGAGTTGAGGGGATACTGTTACAGGACTGAGCAAACTCAGCCGTATTATTCTTGAACACCTAGTAAGGGAGGTGGTGGATTGAGCTGGGTGCTGCAGTATGGTGGCATTTATGATATAAGTGGTCATGTGTTATAAAAGGCCTTAGTGTTGTCTCTGCCTCTGTTGCTCACAAAGTATCAGCATGCACAGTATCACTGCATAAGCTGGTGGCTGCTCTAGGTGAATCACTCCTGCCTATAGTAGTGAAATAATAGGCTTGTATATGTGACTACTTGCCCTAAACCTCCTTCCCATTTGCATTGTAGAATTGGAACCAACTGATTGTAGGAATACGGTAGGCGCGGAAAGTGTTGACGCCATCTTGAAAAAAGAAAACATTCTTGTGGTTAGCAAGGAGAAACAAATAAATTAACACTCACCATTGAATTTAGTATTTACTGGCATTCCCCTTCACCTTTATTATCTTCTTAAGGCGTCTGGGGAGACTGATGACGTAGTTTTGCAGAACAGACGGACTAAAACTGCTCCATAGCTGCTTGACTGCAGCCTTAAGTTCAGGCAAAGATGATGTGCCGCTTCATGTGCGCCCATAAATTCTCATTGAGATTGATATCTGGGCTGTTTCCGGGCCAGTCTCGAATAAAGGGAACCTCACAGTCTGTTAGCCACTGTTTCACTGACTTTGCAACATGTGCAGGGGCAGAATCTTGCATAAATACTCTTGCCTTGGTTTTATCAAAAGAGTCACTTAAAACATCACATAA
>JAGKTI010031254.1:0-12184 GCA_018397915.1 Birgus latro
CCTAAGGAATTATGGCTTTTGGTGTTACACGAACCTTCATGATGTGCTAATGTTCTTTTTTTTTTTTTATTGTCACGGGGTTCGAAGAAATTTTAAAATTCTTCAACTGCAGATAAAAAAGAATACCTATTCGATGATTTTAGCTTGTTTCTGAGATCCTCACAATATTTCAAGCTTTTTGTTCTTTAATACATTAGACGCCATGTCTGTTTACTTCTCAGTCGACTTCTTATTTTTCCTAAATGTGACATTTACTCTGTCATATGTGTTTTCTGAGTTCTGAAGATAATATGGGTTGGTGTTTCCCAATCAGTTTTGAGTACACATATGGAAGTTGCATATTTAGCGATTTCGCCGAAAAATACGCCTATACAGATATCACTTGACTAACATAGTTTGGAAATATCCCCAAAGAGGATGCTATCAGCCGTAACTATTTCACAATTTCGTTTACTTTTTGTCCTTGAAATAACGGTTAAGGTGAATAAAAAAAGAAGAAGACTAGACAAATTGGATGATAACACTCCAGTTAATCCCAACACTACTGGCATAACAGTTCATTTCGTAGCTCATGGAACCTGATTTTTTTTTAGACCAATCCTGAGCAATAAAACTGCCTATACGAGGAGCCAGGCAATGTTTATCAATCGTTTATCTAAGTACGGCTATGTACTTACTTTTTCCTTATAATATATATCTTATAATCAATCCCTAAACAATTTTCTTTTAAACAATTTACTGCCTTTCGGAGTGATATTACCTTCGTTAATGTGGACAATGATGTCACAGGAACCGTCATACTGGGAAAATATTCCACATTTTAAGGTTTGATCAAAAAGCTCATGATGCCGCTTTAAAGCCGTAGTTATACAGATAAAAATTTTGTCAGTTTTATCTGTAAGTTTCCAAGCTGTTTTCACGTCTCTAATCAAACGAAACACTTTCGGCTCAAACTCAAGGAAGGCAAGCCATCTTTACCAGTGAATCGTTTTCATCCGACGTATTACCTCATTTGTCTTGTTAATGATTTTTTTTTCCCCAATTTTGAATTTTATCACCCTCAGATACGCTTCCTGAATTTTATATAGATTGGGAAGTGTTTCGCAGCTAATTTAGATTACATTTGTGAAACTTACATATTTAGTGTTTTGATACTCAATTATGCGTTTTTTTTTTTTTTTATTAACTCAGTTATATTAGTTCTGAATTACTCATAAGAGGAAGTGTTGACCTTAATACTAGACCACTCTTTTTTTTTTTTTTTTAATTTATCACCACAAACGAAAACAAAATCACTGATGACCCTATTCTGAATATAAAAATCCAAACAATATTCAAACGACTTTAATACTGTTCATCCAGTGATCCTTCAACATGCATTTTTTGTAACTGTCATGCGTTTCTGCATATGCCTACGGAGATGAATAGAGTCATTAATGGTAATTAACTATATATCTCGGTATTGCGGTGGTAATTATACCTTGTTGTTTAAATTATTAGGTGATAGTAAAAAACTCACCAGTATTCCGTCTCACAAAGAATCACAGTTTTGAGAGATTTTACCTAAGGAAATGTGGCTTATTGTATAACAAGAACCTTCAAAGTGTGCAAATATTCTTTATTTTTTTTCTGTTTTTTTCCCGTCACAAGGCACAACTTAATTTTAAAGTGCTTCTAATGCAGAACAATACTCACTCGAAGTATTTATCTTGTATCGGTGATCCTCGCAATAATTCAAGTTTTTTGTGTTTAAACACCTAAGGTACCAGCTCTCTTTACGTGTCAGTCGACTTCTTGTTATGTTTACTAAATGTGACATTTTTACACTCAGAAGTGTCTTCTGAGTTCTGGAGATCATATGGGGTGTTTCCCAATCAAATATGAATACATTTGTTGATGTTGCATATTTAGATATTTCGCCGAGAAATGCACTTACACAACCATCATTACATTAAAAGTGCATGGAACAATCCCCAAAGCGGATGCTATCAGCCATCACTAGCTAACAGTTTCCACTACTTTTTGTCCTTGAGGTCACTGCGAAAGTGAATAAAAAAATAAAAAAATAAAAAAAAGGAAAAATCGACAACTTGGAAGGTAATAATCCAGTTAATCTCAATACGACAGGCACAACAAATAAGGTAATCGCTCATGCAACCTGATTATGTTAAACCAATCATGAACATAAAACTGCCTATAGTAGGATAATCAGTACCTAAAGAATATTCTTTTAAGCGATTTATTACCTTTCACGGTAATTTTACCTTGGTAGAAATGGATAACGATATCAGAGGAACCGTCATAATGGGAAAATATTTCATATTTGAAAATTTGATCAAGAAGCACAAAATGCCGCTTTAAACCCATTGTAATAAAACTAATATCATTTTTATCTCTAAATTTCCAAGTTGTTTTCACGTTTCTTATCAAACGAAACACCTTGTTCTTAAACACATGAAAGTCCAGTCTTCTTTACCAGTGAATCGATTTCATCCTACGTATTACCTCATTTTCCCATGTTACTGATTTTTTTTTTCCAAGATGGAATTTTATCACCCTTATGATTTCTATCTATATTTTAGATGAAATGGGGAGTGTTTCAGAGCTTATATAGAGTACATAATTTTGTGAAAGTTGCTTATTTAGTGTTTTGGCTCTCAATTATAGTTTTCTTTTACAGTGACTTAGTTATATTAGTTTTGAATTTCTCATTAGCGGGTTTTTTGACCTTAGCACTTGACCACATTTTATATCTGAATTTACCATCACAAGTGAAAAGTTCACTAATGACCCTTTTCCTAACGTAAAAATCCAAATATTATTCAGGCGACATTAATGCAGTTCATTCAGCGTTTATTGAACCTGCATTCTTTGAAGCTGTCATGCAACTGTATTTGTCTACGGAGATGAGGAACAAAGTTATAAGTGGTAGTTAACTATAAATCTCTGTATTGCGGTGGTAATTATACCTTCTTGTTGAAATTTCTTAGTGATAGTCAAAAGCTCACATGAACTACGTCTCACGAGGTATTACAGTTATGAGAGAATTTACCTTAGGAATTATGGCTTATGGTGTATCGAGAGCAAACATTACGTGCTAATGTTCTTTTTATTTTTTTTATCGTCACTGGGTTCGAAGAAATTTTAAAATTCTTCTACTGCAGATAAAAAAGAATACCCATTCGAAGATTTTAGCTTATTTCGGTGATCCTCACAAGAATTCAAGCTTTTTTTTTTCTTTAACACCAAAGACGCCAAGCCAAGTCTCTTTACTTGTCATTCGACTTCTTGTTATGTTTTCTAAATGTGACATTTATACTATCATGTGTGTTTTCTCAGTTCTGAAGATAATATGGGGTGTTTCCCAATCAATTTTGAGTACACTTGTGGAAGATGCTTATTTTGCGATTTCGTAACAAAGTTTGGAACTACCCCCAAAGATGATGTTATCAGCCGTAACTATTCCACAGTTTCCATTACTTTTTATCCTTGAAATCACGGCTAAGGTGAATAAAAAAATAAAAAAATAAAAAAGATTCCAAAAATCGGAAGTTAACACTCCAGTTAATCTCAACACGACTAGCATAATATTTCAGGTCGTCGCTCAAGCAACTTGATTTTTATAGACCAATCATGAGGAATAAAACTGCTTATTTGAGGAGCCAGGAAATGTTTATCAATCGTATATCTGAGTACGACTATGAATTTACTTTTTCATTGTAATAAATATCTGATAATCAATACCTAAACAATATTCTTTTAAACGATTTATTGCCCTTCGGAGTGATTTTACCTTGGTAAATATGGATAATGATTTCACAGGAATCGTCATACCGGGAAAATATTCCACATTTATAAATCTGGTCAAGAAGCTCATGACGCCGCTATAAAGTCCTAGTTATACAGATAAAAATTACATCAGTTTTATCTATAAATTACCAAGCGTTTTCACGTCTCTAATCAAACGAAACACTTTAGGGTCAGATCCAAGAAAGCCCAGCCATCTTTACCCTTGAATCGTTTTCATCCGACGTTTTACCTCATTTGTTTTGTTTATGACTTTTTCTTTCCGATTCGGAATTTTTTCACCATTAGAATCGTTTTCTGAATTTTAGATAGATTGGGGAGTGTTTCGCAGCTAATTTAGATTACATTTGTGAAAGTTGTATATTTAGTGTTTTGGCTCTCAATTATGCCCTTTTTTTTTTTTTAGTATCTTTCTATCTATCTATTGCCAGACGCCTCAATCCCGCTCTGGGTGGCCACAAACAAATCGCCTCCATGTCACTCTGGCCCTTGCCGTTTCACTACCACGGTCTCGACTCACACCCCCCTCTTTCATATACCTCTCCACTCCATCCCTCCATCTCATCCTCGGCCTCCCCCTCCCTCTCGCCCCCTCCACCTCACTCACATACATTCTCCTCGTCAGTCTTTCACTCTCCATCCTCTCAACATGCCCAAACCACCTTAACGTGTTTCTCCTAACGCTTCCCATCACGTCCTCAAGCACACCACAACGTTCCTTCACTTCCTCATTTGTTAGTCTGTCTCTTCATGTGACTCCACATGCTCCTCTCAAATAACTCATTTCCACTGCTCTCACTCTTGACTTCTGTCCTTCCAACAGGGTCCAAGCTTCACTTCCATATGTCAGAGTTGGTATCACAATACTGTCATGTAACAACTTTTTCACTTCCATGCTCACCTCCCTGTTTCTCATCACTGCTTTCAACGAACCAGCAACCTTATTTCCCTGCTGCACCCTTTCGAACACTTCACCCTCCAGACTTCCATCCTTACTCATCACACTGCCCAAGTACTTAAATTCACTCACATTCTCCATATGCTTCCCATCCAATCTCACTCTACATTCACTGGCTTCACTTTTCTCGAAGACCATCACTTTACTCTTCCCTACATTCACCTTTAGATTCCGTTTCATACACACTCTCCCAAACTCATCTACCAAGCCTTGTAGCTCCCCTTCGTCTTCGCTCAAGAACACAGTATCATCTGCAAACAACAGTACAGGGAGTTTCCAAACACTGCCCTCTCTCACTAGGGCCACTCCAACATCCACTGCCCGACCTTGTATCTCTTTTATAACCCCATCCATGTACAGACTGAACATCCATGGAGATATGCCACATCCTTGTTTCAATCCAACCTTCAAATGGAAAGATTCACTCAGTTTGCCATCCACACGCACTGCAGCCTTAGCACCCTCATACATACTCTTCACTGCCTTCCTTAACTTCCCATCCACTCCATATATTCTTAATACCTTCCACAAACCTTGTCTATCCACCCTGTCATATGCTTTCTCCAGATCCATGAAGGCTGCATACAACTTCTTGCCCTTCTCTAGAAACTTTTCCACTAGGAATAATTATACCTGACTTCCAACCCTCCGGGACTCTACCCTCCTCCCAAGCCAATCTGTACACCTTCCACATCCATTCTATTACTATCTCTCCGCATGCTTCAGCATTTCACCACACACTCCATCAATTCCTGGGGCTTTCCCCATTTTAACTTCCATCCTGGTGATTTCTTCCTCTCTTCTCACAACCCTCCTTCTCCCTGTCATTCCCCATCCACTTATACTTGCATTACTTTCATTCTCTATGTTCAACAGTACATTAAAGTGTTCTCTCCATCTGTTTACTTTTTCTCCCTTCTCCACTAGTAATCTACCATTTTTATCTTTCACACCCCCACTGATTTCGTTGGCACCCTGTCTAGCTTTCTTTACCTCCTTCCAGAACATTTTCTTACATTCCCTCCACTTTGCACTCAGATTCCTTCCAAATTCCTCATCCACTCTCTTCTTATTCTCAGTCATATTAGTTTTGAACTAGTCATAAGAGGAAGTGTTGACCTTAGCTCTTGACCACTCTTTTTTTTTTTATTTACCCCCACAAACGAAAAAAAAAAATCACTAATGACCGTATTCTTAACAAAAAAATGCAAACAATATTCACACGACATTAATACAGTTCTTTCAGTGATCCGTCAACCTGCTTTTTTGTAGCTGTCATGCACTTCTGTATATGTCTACGGAGATGATGAACAAAGTCATTAATGGTAATCAATTATACATCTCGGTAATGCGATTGTAATTATACTTTGTTGTAAAAATTTTTAGGTGATAGTCAAAAACTCACCAGTATTCCGTCTCACAAGGAATCAAAGTTTTTCAGAGATTTTATCTAAGTTGTGGAAGTTGCATATGTAGCGATTTAGATGAAAAAATCGCTTATACAGATACCACTAGAGTAACAAAGTTTGGAACTACTCAAAAAGAGGATACTATCAGGCGTGACTATTCCACAATTTTCATTACTTTTATCCTTGAAATCACGGCAAAGGTGAATAAAAAAAAAGAGAGAAAAAAAGAAGATTCGACAAATCGGAAGTTAACACTCCAGTTAATGTCAACACAACAACTGACATACAAGTTCAGGTCGTCGCTCATGCAACCTGATTTTTTAAAACCAATCATGAACAATAAAACTGCCTATACGAGGAGCCATGTAATGTTTATCAATCGTATATCTGAGTACGACTATGTATTTACTTTTTTCTTGTAAGAAATATCTGATAATCAATATCTAAACAATTTTCTTTTAAACGATTTATTGTCTTTAGGAGTGATTTTACCTTGGTAAATATGGATAATGATGTCACAGGAACCTTCATACCGGGAAAATATTCCATATTATAAAACCTGATCAAGAAGCTCATGATGCCGTTTTAAAGCCCTAGTTATACAGATAAAAAAGAGTTTTACCTGTAAATTTCCAAGTTGTTTTACGTATCTAATGAAGCGAAACACTTTAGGCTCAAACCCAAGAAAGGCCAGCCATCTTTACCCGTGAATTTTTTCATCCGACGTTCTACCTCATTTGTCTTGCTAATTATTTTTTTTTTCGATTCGGAATTTTATCACCCTCAGAAACGTTTTCTGAATTCTAAATAGATTGGGGAGTGTTTCACAGCTAATTTAGATTACATTTGTGAAAGTTGCATATTTAGTGTTTTGGCTCTCAACTATGCGTTTTTTTTTTTTTTTTTTTTTTAGAATAACACAGTTATATTAGTTTTGTATTAGTCCTAAGAGGAAGTGTTGACTTTAGCACTTGAATACTTTTTTTTTAACAACCGGAAACGAAAAAAAATCATTAATGACCATATTATTAACCTAAAAATCCAAACACTATTCAAACGACAATATTACAGTTCATTCAGTGATCCTTCAACCTGCAATTTTTTTTAGCTGTCATGCACTTCTGTATGTCTACGGAGATGATGAACAAAGTCATTAATGGTAATTAATTATATGTCTCGGTATTGCGATTGTAGATATATATTGTTGTATAAATTTTTAAGTGACAGTCAAAAACTCATCAGTATTCCGTCTCACAAAAAAATCACAGTTTTGAGAGACTTTTCCTAAGCTGTGGAAGTTGCATATTTAGCGATTTAGATGAAAAAATCGCTTATACAGATACCACTAGAGTAACAAAGTTTGGAACTACCCAAACAGAGGACACTATCAGGTGTAACTATTCCACAATTTGCATTAATTATTATTCTTGAAATCACGGCTAAGGTGAAATAAAAAAAAAGAAGATTCGACAAATCGGAAGTTAACACTCCAGTTAATGTCAACACAACTGGCATAACAGTTCAGGTCGTCGCTCATGCAACCTGATTTTTTTAGTTCAATCATGAACAATAAAACTACCTATACGAGGAGCCATGTAATGTTTATCAATCGTATATCTGAGTACGACTATGTATTTACTTTTTTCTTGTAATAAATATCTGATAATCAATATCTAAACAATTTTCATGTAAACGATTTATTGCCTTTTGGAGTGATTTTACTTCCGTAAATATGGATAATGATGTCACAGGAACCGTCATACCGGGAAAGTATTCCACATTTTAGAACCTGATCAAGAAGTTCATGATGCATTTTAAAGCCCATGTTATACAGATAAAAAGTAGTTTTATCTGTAAATATCCAAGTGGTTTCACGTATCTAATCAAACGAAACACTTTAGGCTCAAACCCAAGAAAGGCCAGCCATCTTTACCCGTGAATTTTTTCATCCGATGTTTTACCTCATTTATCTTGCTAATTATTATTTTTCTATTCGATTCAGAATTTTATCACCCTCAGAAACGTTTTCTGAATTTTAAATAGATTGGGGATTGTTCCGCAGCTAATTTAGATTACATTTGTGAAAGTTGCATATTTAGTGTTTTGGCTCTCAATTATGCGTTTTTTTTTTTTTTTTTTTTAGAGTAACTCATTTAAATTAGTTTTGTATTAGTCATAAGAGGAAGTGTTGACCTTAGCACTTTAAACATTTTTTTTTTTTTTTTTAAACCGCAAAAGAAAAAAAAAAAATCATTAATGACCATATTCTTAAAGTAAAAATCCAAACAATATTCAAACGACAATAATTAAGTTCATTCAGTGATCCTTCAACCTGCAATTTTTGTAGCTGTCATGCACTTCTGTATATGTCTACGGATATGATGAACAAAGTCATTAATGGTAATTAATTATATGTGTTGGTATTGCGATTATAAATATACATTGTTGTAAAAATTTTTAAGTGACAGTCAAAAACTCATCAGTATTCCGTCTCACAAAGAATCACAGTTTTGAGAGATTTTACCTAAGGTAATATGGCTTAAGTTATAACAAGAATCTTCAAAGTGTGCAAATATTCTTTATTTTTTTCTGTTTTTTTTTTTTCCCGTCACGAGGTTCAACGTAAATTTAAAGTTTTACTAAAGCAGATAAAAAAGAAAACTCATTCGAAGTATTTATCTTGTATCGGTGATCCTCGCAATAATTCAAGCACTTTGTTTTTAAACATCTATGATGCCAGCTCTCTTTACTTGTCAGTTGACTTCTTGTTATGTTTTCTAAATGTGACATTTTCACACTAATAAGTGTCTTCTGGGTTCTGGAGATCGTAAGGGGTGTTTCCCAACCAAATTTGAATACATTTGTTGATGTTGCCTATTTAGAAATTTCGCCGAAAAATACGCTTATACAACCATTATAGATTAAAAGAGTATGGAACTACCCCCAAAGCGGTTGCTATCAACCGTCATTAGCTCTCAATTTCCACTACTTTTCGTCCTTGAGGTCATGACAGAGGTGAATAAAAAAAAATAAAAAATAGAAGAATTGACAAATTGGAAGTTAATAATCCAGTTAACCTCAACATGACAGGCACAACAAATCAGGTAGACACTCATGCAACCTGATTTTGTTAGACCAATCATGAAAAAAAGCTGCCTATACTTGGAATCAGAGAATGTATATAACTCGTATGACTCAGTACGACTATGTATTCACTTTTTCCTTTAATATATATCAGATAATCAGTACCTAAACAATTTTCTTTTAATCGATTTATTGCCATTCGGGGTGATTTTATCTTGGTTATAATAGTTAATGATATCACAGGAACCGTCATAATGGGAAAATATTTCATATTTTAAAATTTGATGAAGAAGCACAAGATGCCGCTTTAAACCCATAGTAATACAAATAATATTTTTATCTCTAAATTTCCAAGTTGTTTTTATGTTTCTAATCAAGCGAAACACGTTCTTCTTAAACACATGAAAGGCCAGCCTCCTTTACCCGTGAATTGATTTCATCCTATGTATTACCTCATTTTGCCATGTTACTGATTTTATTTTCCAAGAAGGAATTTTATCACCCTTATAAATATTTTCTAAATTTTAGATGAAATTTTGTGTTTCCCAGCTTATACAGAGTACAAAATTTTCTGAAAGTTGCTTATTTAGTGTTTTGGCTCTCAATTATTGTTTTTTTTTACTGTGACTCATTAAATATTAGAGTGAAAGACTGACGAGAAGAGTGTATGTGAGTGAGGTGGAGGGGGCGAGAGGGAGGGGGAGGCCGAGGATGAGATGGAAGGATGGAGTGGAGAGGTATATGAGAGATGGGGGTGTGAGTTGGGAGCATGGTAGTGAAATGGCATGGGACAGAGTGACATGGAGGCGATTTGTTTATGGCCACCCCGTGAGGGACTGAGGCGTCAGGCAATAGATAGATAGATAGACAGAATTTTTCATAAGCAAGTTTTTTTTTTACCTTAGCACGTGACCACATTTTTTATCTAAAGTTACCATCACAAGTGAAAAAGTTACTAATGACCCTTCTCCTAACGGAATAATCCAAATAATATTCAGACGACATTAATGTAGTTCATTCATCGTTTCTTCAACCTGCATTTTTTGTTGCTGTCATGCAACTGTATATGTTTACGGAGATGAGGAACAACGTCATTAATTGTAATTAATTATATGTCTCGGTAATGCGATGGTAATTATACCTAGTTTCATAATTTTTTGGGTGAGTCAAAAACTCACCAGTATTCCGACTCACAAAGAATCACAGTTATGAGAGATTTTATCTAAGGAAGTGTAGTTTTAGGTATAACAAGAACCTTCAAAGTGTACAAATATTCTATATTTTTTTCAGTTTTTTTTTTCCCCGTTACGAGGCTCGACGTAATTTTAAAGTGCTACTAATGCAGATAAGAGAGAAAACTCATTCGAAGTATTTATCTTGTTTTGGTGATCCTCGCAATAATTCAAGTTTTTTGTTTTTAAACACCAAAGGTGCCAGCTCTCTTTGCTTGTCAATCGACTTCTTGTTATGTCTTCTAAATGTGATATTTTCACCCTCAGAAATGTCTTCTGAGTTCTATAGATCATATGGGGTGGTTCCCAATCAAATTTGAATACATTTGTTGATGTTGCATATTTAGAAATATCGCCGAAAAATACGCTTATATGACCATCATTAGATTAAAAGAGTATGGAACTACCCCCAAAGCGGATGCTATCAGCTGTCACTAGCTCATAATATCCAATACTTTTTCTTCTTGAGGTCGTGGCAAAGGTGAATTAAAAAAAAAGAAAAAAAAAGAATCGACAAAGTGGAAGTTAATAATCCAGTTAATCTCAAAACGACAGGCATAACAAATCAGGTAGGCGCTCATGCAACCTGATTATAAGAGACCAATCATGAACAAAAAACTGCCTATACTAGGAGCCAGGGAATGTTTATAACACGTATGTCTCAGTAGGACTATGTATTTTCTTTTTCCTACTAATATATATCTGATAATCAGTGCCTAAACATTTTTGTATTAAGCGATTTATTGCCTTTCGGAGTGATTTTACCTTCGTAAAAATTGATAATGATATCATAGGAACCGTCATAATGGGACAATATTTCACATTTTAAAATTTGATCAAGAAGCACAAAATGCCGATTTAAAACCATAGTAATAAAAATATCATTTTTATCTTTAAATTTCCAAGTTGTTTTCACGTTTCTAATCAAACAAAACACTTTGTTCTTAAACACATGAAAGGCAAGCCTTCTTTACCTGTGAATGGATTTCTTCCTTTGTTTTACCTCATTTTGCCATGTTACTATTTTTTTTTCGAAGAAGCAATTTTATCACCCTTATAAATATTTTCTAAATTTAGATGAAATAGGGAGTGTTTCCCAGCTTATACAGAGAACAATTTTGTGAATGTTGCTTGTTTAGTGTTCTTTATTACAGTTATTATTTTTTTTACAGTGACTCAGTTATATTAGTTTTGATTTTCTCTTAAGCGGGTTTTTTGTCATTAGCACTTGACCACATTTTTTATCTGAAGTTAACATAACAAGAGAAAAAGTTGTTAATGACCCTTTTCCTAAAGTCAAAATCCAAATAATATTCAGATGACATTAATGCAGTTCATTCATCATTTTTTCATCCTGAATTCTTTGTAGCTGTCATGCAACTGTATGTGTTTAGGGAGATGAGGAACAAAGTCATAAATGGTAATTAATTATATATCTCGGTATTGCGATGGTAATTATACCTTGTTGTATAAATTTTTAGGTGACAGACAAAAACTCACCAGTATTCCGTCTAACAAAGAATCACAGTTTTGAGAGATTTTACCTAAGGAAATGTGGCTTTAGGCATAACAAGAACCTTCAAAATGTGCAAATATTCTTTATTTTATTTTTTCCCCCGTCACGAGGCTCAACGTAATTTTAAAGTGCTACTAATGCTGATAAAAAAGAAAACTCATTCGAAGTATTTATCTTC
>JAGKTI010031255.1:0-12184 GCA_018397915.1 Birgus latro
AAATTTTTCCATCGCACTTTTTGGTGACTGATACATTGTTCTAGTATTAATCTCTTCTAATAGCCCAGCATTTTACGCCAAAAATTTTATTCCTCCTTTCCGAGGCCTTTATTCTGCTTAGAACATTATTGAGCATTGAGGAGTTGGATACCTTAGAGCCTAAATTGCTGATAGACAACCTTCCAGTGCTGAATAAAATCTGCTGGTATGAGCGAGAATTTAGTGTATATGACGTCCTTGGGGTGAAAGGGTTCATTCTCTCGCCGTAATATCTATGTATTTATTTATTTAATTTCTGACGACTATTTGTTATGAAAGACTTTAAAACTGGATGAACTAGGTATACTGTAGTCTTCGTTAATCCCTTTACTACTTGGTGACTCGCTTAAGCTAATAAAAGCGTCCTGTTATCTATAATTCCACGGGCTGACGAGGATAAATAACTTGATTACCAGGGGAAGTGTTTATAAAAGGTCTTAATTACCTATTGCTGTAGAAAGTTGTATCAGTTATTAGTTGTATCAGTTGTTATTATTATTATTATTATTATTATTATATTATCATTATTATTATTAATGTTGTTTGGTCGTATTTTGTCGCATTAATATTTACTGTGCCGTGTGAAATGTTTAATGGCAGTGTGAATGTGCAAAAAAGCATAGCAAGACATTTCATACACTCCTTAAGCTCAAGAAACACTGTGAATATAATGGAATGAATCAAATTAAAGAGTGTCGAGTATATATTAAGTGTGGGGAGGTTGTGGGAGGGGTTGAACTTCCTTGATGACATAATGGTAGACAAAGAAAGTGTTGAGGAAGAGGGTTGCTTGTCTCCTGCATCAGTTTACTCTCTTTATTCATACTCGTTTGTTTAGTGCTTCATTCTTGTTTATTCTCTCTTTCCATGCTTCATTGTTTAGTTCTTTCATTCATGTTTACTCTCTCTGTTCAAGCTCCTTTGTTTAGTGCCTCATTCTTGTTTAATCTTTGTGTTTACGAGTTTGCTCCATTATTTACGCCATCATTCTTCCTCCATCTCTTTATTTATCAATTTATGTATTGTTTTTTATTCACTTATTGTTTTTTCTTCCTGCAGTAATACCACCTTCTACGTCCGCTTTATTCCTTATTTCTTTCCTTCCCCCTTTAACATAAAAAAGACTATTGACACTCTTGGATTTTGTACTAAACATCTCCAGACGGTTTTACTCAGCTCTGAGGGAAGACAGTTTTACTCTGAGCTCTTGTTTTCTTTCTGCCCTTTCCCGTTTTTAGTAACTGGGTACTTTCTTCATTATTTGATACTCTTTCGCCGTTTTTTTTTTCCTTCTCACTTCTCTTCCCCTTTATTCAGCCCTTTTTCCCCACCTTATTCTTCATCCTTCATTGTCTGCCTTCTTTTCTTCCTCCTTCATTTCCTCTTCTTCTCACCTCTTTCTCCGTCCTTCCCTCCCTGTAGCTAGTGACTACGGTGCTTAGGTGACCGTCGTTTTCAACCCTATCGTGACTATTGGCAGTGACGCAGCACCTTCCCTTTCCCCTAAACTCATACCAGCTGTTAACACCCTTCCCCTCCCCTCCCCCAACCCCCCACCACCTGTTTACCCCCTTCTCCCCCCCCCCCCCAGCACCTTACCCCCATCTCCCTCACCAACCCCTCACCCCGCCTCCCGCTCCCCATACCCTCACCAGCTGCTTACCCTCTTCCCTTCACACGCACTGGCTGGCCCTTCCCCTCCCAGCTGTTTCCCCTCCCTTTGTACAAGCTGCTGACTCTGAAACTTTACCATCCCTTTTTACACCCCTTTACCAGCCTCCTCATTCCTTTCTACAAACACTCCATTTCCATCATCCCCTCTCTTTCTACCAGCTGTTCTTTCCCCTACTCCTACCCAAGTGCTGTTCTGTTCTATCCATTTTACTGTTCTCCTCCCCCTCCCCCTCGGTTCCAGCTGTTGACCTCTCTCTTGTCTTCCCTCTCTTTCTCTCTCTCTCTCTCTCTCTCTCCTTTTGAAACTGCTGTCCTCACTTCCTTTCGCCACTACTGTCCCCACTCACATGATCAGCCACCTACCTGCCTCACACCCGCCCTCCTCGTCCCACTGTTTACTTCAACTCTCCTTTCTCTGCCATTTCTCCCCCTTCACCTCATCTGTGCCAGCTACCCTCTCCTCTCGCCATTACCATCTGCCACGCTGTCATGACCCTCCGAGTCACTCCCCTTCTCCTGCCAACTGCTACCCCCCCCCCCCTACCCCTTTCCCCCCCTTCTTCTCCCCTTCCCCCCTCCCCCCGTAGCTCTCAAACCAACTCTCTTCCAGTCCATCCCTCCGAGTCCTCACCCTTTTCCCCTCCTTGTCACCAGTCTACGGCCAATCCCCGTTTCCCTCTCTCCTCCCACCACTACCACCCCCATTTCCCCTCCCCCTTCCCAAGTCCCCTTCCTTCTTCCCTCCTTGTCCCCAGTCTACAGTCAGTTTCCCCTCCCTTTACTGATCGACCCCTCCTCCAGTCCCCCTTCCCCTCTCACATCCTCTCTCCCAGTTGCCACCCCTCTCTCCTTGTCCCTCAGTCCACGGTCAGCCCCAGACCCCTCTCCACCCCCTCGACCCCTCCCCCAATCGCCCTCCCGCTCCCTATTACCCCCTACCTCATACCCCATCCCCATCCCCTCCTAGTCCTCAGGTAAAGGTCGCCAGGGACAGGTAGTCACCCGGTGTCCATCGACTTACGTATCGATCCAATTTTTGTGCTTGTGGATATTATGACTTGCTTGCCCTGTAGTAGTTTAGTGTGTGTGTGTGTGTGTGTGTTTCTTTTTCTTAGGTGATTTGCAAAGCCTTTGCGTGGTGTGTTAGAACATTTATTTCTTTGGCTTGCGAGTTTATAGCTGTGATTTGTGAACTTTACAGAACGTGTGTATAGTAAGGAACATAACTTTTTTTTTTTTTTATGGGGGGTTAGGTCTGTGCCTTGTGCCGTCTTTAGGTCCTGGCTTTGCTTTAATCCATCGTGCTGTGTTTTTTATTTAGTTTTTTAATTTGTGAATCATGAGCGATGTTAACAGTTGGTCATTGGTTTGTTCTTTTTTCTTTTGTATAGTAGCGTATTTTTTTAATACTTATGCTTAAGTTCTTGACGCAGAGGGCTGTCATCCTGCTAAAAAAAAAAATTGTCAGACGGGTGGTGTGTGGGTTAAGGGAGGATTGCTGACCTTTAGGGAAGAGACTGTCAAATCTGTGGCCGGAGTAAGAAAAAAAACTGTCGTTCTGAGAGGTTAATGACTTGTGAATCCATTTAATTGCATGTGAACTATGGATGATTTTTACTTTACAGAAGATGAACAGAGGAAGGAAAAACGAATGAGTATAAAAAATCCATACACCCAATTACAGGTGTCCTTCATTCATAAAAATCTGTACAGTTGTACCGGTACTTGAACAGCCGTAGGGTGAAGTTTGGGGGGAAACCACTCAGGGGAAGTGAGTTCCAAAGAGATGCAGCTTGGGGGATAAAAGAATTCAGATAGGCAATAGTTCTGCAGTATGACAGCGTGGCAGTACAGTCATGAGCGCTACCAGATGCCGGTGTAGCAAGAAGGAAGGCGTGGAGAGGTGGCACAGTGGATGCAACTTCGTCTGAGCATTTGCCGTAAAAGTATCTGTAAAATTATGCTGGTAAAATGTGTGTGTATGTGTGTGTGTGTGTGTATGTGTGTGTGTGTGTGTGTTTGTGTGTGTGTGTGTGTTTGTTTGTTGGCTAGACTGTGTATTTAAGCTATGCGTGTAGGCATATGTGTAGTGTCAGACTGTGTGTGAATGCTGTGTGTGTGTAGTGTAGATTGTGTATATGGTGTGTGTGTAGGTTAGGCACTGCATGTGTGCAGGCTAGACTCTGTGTGAAAGCTGTGGATGTGTAGATTAGGCTTTGTATGTAAGCTGTGTGTGTGTGTGTGTGTGTGCTGATTAGGTTGTGTGTGTAGGCTGTAGCTTTGTGCTTGCGAGTCCATACCTGTGCCTAATAAGCCCTTCCTGTGGTTTAATGAGTCCTTTATGTGCTATGTGAGTCATCTGTCTTGCTCTCAAAATGATGGATGAGGTGGAGGTGAGTGTCGGCGGCCGCTGTGAGTTCAGGCCCCCTCCCCCCTCCTTTGGTCACACCTGCATTCGGCCACGCAAAGGGGGAGGGGAAGGGAAAGGGGATTGGGCCGATGGGGGTGTGGAGGGGAAGGGGACTGGGGTGAGGGGGGAGAAAGGTCAGATCACTTATCCTTCTCGTCCTGCCCTCACCATGATTTCCAGCCTCCATGACGGTAATTTTTTTCTTCGTCCCTCTTGCCTCTCTACTATCGTATCTCTGTCACATGATTTATTCTTTAATTAGTTCTTAGCTTACATTACATCGCCCTTTCGTCCGCCCTTATCTTCATTTCCATCCGCCATGACGTTAATTCCTTTCAGCTTCCCTCGTGCCTGTTCTGTTCTTGTATCACTGTAATCTGTGCTGCGGTGAGTACTTAGACTATATTACATACCAGTAGATTTTGTACCATTTTCAGCCTTCATGACTTTGGCTAATTCCTCTTTCCATCCCTTGTGGCTCTCTTTTGTCATCCTTTGTGTTTTTATAATTTGTGCTCCTGTTAAGTTCATTGCCTGTATATTATTTCGGCAGCCCATCGCTCTCCTTCTCACTCGCCACCAGTGTTTCATTTTGTCTTGTCCATTCCCTTATTTCCATCCAGTTGTTTTGCCTAAATAATGATTGGCTACTGTACAATGCTATCTGTATTTGTTACCACTCGATCACCTTACCCATTCAGCCGGTGTTTATTTTACTTTCCTTCACCCCCGTTCATCAACCTAGTATTAGTAATTAAAGCGTTTCAATTTATACTCTCCACTCCCCAGTTCATCAACCTAGTATTAGTAATTAAAGCGTTTTAATTTATACTCTTCACTCCCTTCCACCATGTCTCCCACCTCCACCCAGTTATTTACTCTGTCGATCTGCGTTTCACTTTATCTCCACCCCCCTTAGTTTTATCTGATCAACCTTTCTCCCCCCCTCAGTTTTATCTTATCAACCCTCTCTCCCCTGCCACCCACCGCCCGCACAATTCGCCTGTTGGTCATTGTTCATTCATTATTATTATTTTTAATCCACTTCTCTCCACCCATCACCCTTCTCCCCTCTCAGTTCATTTACTCAGTCAACCATTTTTTAAATTCTATCCTGTCAGCTCTCCTTCACTCTGCCATCCACCTTCCTCCCAGTTCATTTACCCCCAGTCTGTCAGTATTGGATATTTCTCCCCCTCCTACCCCCACTTTTCCCACTCCCAGTTCATGTACCCAGTCAGTCAGCCCTTCATTTTAACTTGCCCCTTGCCATCCTGCCATCTACCTCCCAAATCATCTATCAAGTCAGTCAGCTTTTCATTTTTATCTACCTCCTACCGTCCTATCATCCACCTCCCGCAAAGTTTATCTATATCCAATCAGTCAGCTTTTTACTTGTCCATGTCCACTCCTCTCCACCTTACCTTATTTCACTCCTCTCTATACCCTTCCCACCTTCCCTGCCAACGCCATCTGTCGCCCCACCCTGCCACTACTAACTAACTAACACAACTAAGGCTTCCATTGTCTCCCGTGCGTAGTTGCATTGTCTCCTGCACACCCTCGCACACGGGGTCTTAATAAGTGGTTTGAGAGATTCCATAGCACTTCTTCCTTAGCGATTTATTCTGCACATAGCTGTAGATTTCGTAATACCCCCACCTTAGCGATGTATTGTGCACATCTCAGTACCCCCTTTAGTGTTGTGGGTGCAAATTATGTTCAGTTTAAAGCGATATAAACAAAGTGATGCTAAAGTGTACGATAGTAGTTGATAGAAATCGCTACGTAAGATGCTACTCAGAAGACGGACCACACAAAGATGTAACTGATTCAGAGCTATATTCTGCGTGATATGGAGGCTTCGCAGCTCTTTTTCTTTGGCGTATTATTCTGCATAGTATACCATAACATTCTGTCCGTTTTATGGTAGATATATTGTCTTAATATCGATATATTTTGCAAGTGACACAAAAGAATATAATAAGGTGTAATATGCAGAATTAGTCGGCAAGGAAGAGGTGTTACGTTATCTCGAAAGCCACATAGAATATTACTCTAACGCGAAGGCTCCAATGACTCACACTCAAGTAAATAAAAAATTGTCATTTATTACCCCGGGTAGAATACTGGACCGGGATACACTAACGCACGTACGATCAGTTTCCTGTTGTAACTCAGCCTTTGATTTGCAGGAAGGACAAGGAGGCTGTCGAATCTTCCTCTGTCTTCTTTTCTAACTTACGGTACGGTATTGTTGTTAGTTGCGAGACGAAAATTAATGCAGATTATAATTGCTTTCCGCAGAACGATCAGGGAACGGAGTTCAAAGTCTTCCCCAGCTCTAGTTCCTGTAATGACATCTAACTTACGACAGAGACTCGATCATAAATAGCCATGTTTGAGAATACCATCCCTGGGGTTGACACGAGAATGACAGGGTTAATTGAGACAATATTAGTACATCGTCTCGTACGGTCTCTCACCCGAATAAAGCCGTCTGGTGTTAGGCCAAATACAGCGCTAGCTAGAATTGACGCTACCGTGACGGGGTTAATGGGAGTGCGAAAAAGGATAGCCTTTTGTAATTAGCTTTAGTGAAAACAACACAAAGGATGTAGCATCCTCATTAGGCTATACTCTCTTTACTTTAACATAATCTGAACATGCCATCTCCCCATCGTGAACGTTAAGCTGTAACGAGAGATTAATCCTTGAATATGATGTTGGTCACAAAGAAGTGCTATGGAAAGGATGTACGATAGGGCTGAATTATTGTCACATTCTGCCAGAGTTACGGGAAATGAACAAGAGGGCAAAAATCTGGGTCATATTAAGGTGAACGAACTTGAACATAGCAGAGGTTTCCACTGCCGCTAATACGGGTGAAGCTAACCCATTTACCCCTTCAGTACTAGGACGTCTTTCTTTTGCTCTTAGTTCATTTAGACGATTTTGCTCTATGAGGCCTGTGGGAGAGGCTTTTCCAACTGGAGGGGGTAGGTATAGTGTTCATTAACCCCTTCAGTAAGAGCCTTTCCCCGGTTGAAAAAATTGTCTGGCACAACCAATAATTAATCAGTAAAACACACACACACACACACACACACACTAACGATACGTAACTTTCACTAACTGTTGTGCCTTCATTTCTTGGTTGCCCCATCAGTTCAGCGCTGTGGTAGTACTTCAGTGCCTTCCTTTACTTCCTGATGTCATGACTTAGTAGCATGTGGAAACAATGGATGTAGCAACTTCAGAGAACAGAGAACAGGCTATGAAGGTGTGCGTTAGTCGCTTATGATCAATGCTCTTCCTTGCCCATTAGTCCTAATTCATACAAATTTGTAGTTTGTTAGAATATATAAATTTTAACCTTTTAAAGCAGTCCCACATACGGTAGGTTAATCTGTCGGCCCGCCTATATTGCATCTTATTTGAGTTGTAACTTGTGATATCTAGTAGACTTATCACTGGTTGTAGACAAATATATATCGGTATCTTAATATATGTGTATACATACATAAATACACTGGTGATTTTTAAAATCTAATGAAACTTCTTGTTAGTTGTTTAGCCTGGCTATAAAAAAAAAAAAAGTAGCTATAAAATGCAGAATTTTATCATTGCCAACCGCAATCAGTTACGCTGTAAAATTTCAACCCCATACAGCCCCCCCTGCATAACCTTTGTCCTGCCTACTCCTCCCCTCACCACCTCTGCCTCACAGTCCCTACCCTCCCCGCACCACCTCTACCCTCTCACAGTCCCTCCCTTTCCCTCACCATCTCTGTCTCTTCACCTCACTACCTTTCCCTTCCCCTCACCACCTCTGCCCTCCCTTACCACCTCTACCTTCCCGTTACAACTCCTGCCCACCCCTCACCACCCCTGCCCTACCTTCCCTTCACAACCCTTTCCCTCCTTTCCCTTCACAACCCCTCCCTCCCCCTCACCATTGCCCTGCCCTACCCCAACAATAAATGGACAGGACGAACCTATTAATTCATCCCTTTGTTCCTCAATCGGAAATTGTGTGTGTGTGTGTGTGTGTGTGTGTGTGTGTGTGTGTGAGAGAGAGAGAGAGAGAGAGAGAGAGAGAGAGAGAGAGAGAGAGAGTATATTTGTTTTATTAGCGGAAAATGCAAGTTATAATCGGTGAAACTTGCGTGTAAGCTTGTCACCAGCACCAACTCACAAAAATCTCCACAACATTCCGGAACCGAAAGTGAAACAGCAGTTGTGACAGGAAGAGGAAGGAAGGGAGGGAGGGAGGGAGGAAGAGAGGAAGGAAGGGGAGGAGGGAAGGAGGAGGAGGAGGAACCTTAGTGTGAGAGTGGTAGGGAATGTGGGAGCCAAAGCAACAAAGAAAGAAAAGAGGAAGTTGGCATTACATAGGGATGGGGTTGGGGGGTGAGGAAGTGAGTGAAGGAGGGGTGGGAGGGGGAGAAGGAGGGGTGGAAGTAGGTGGGGGTGGGAGGGGTGGATTTTGGTTGGAGTTAAGGGTGGAATTGGGTGGGGGAGGGGGTTCGGGGTGGATGAGAAGGATGATGTTTGGTAGGTGGTGGCTGAGATTAGTTAGGTGAGGGCCTAGTGGGTGGTTTGCGTGCGGAAATATACAGTACGTGGTTGGTATGTAGGAGGCAGTGGTAATTGGTGGTGAAGTGGTTAAGTGGGCGCAGTTGGAATGATACAGTATTGTTGTGGCCCAGTATGTGTAGTGGAATGGATGGTTGTGGTTGTGAGTAGTAGGTGGGGATTAAGGAGATATGGTAGTGGATGGTATGAGCCTGTGTTATATCTAGGTGGTTGCTGGAGTGAAGATAATGTGGATGTGTGTGGATTAAGTTGAGTGAGTGTAGGTGGAATGATAATAGGAGGCGTGAATATAAAGTGAGACACAGCGGAGGATGGTAGATGGTGTGGGTGGTAGGAGGGTGTGGGACGGTATGGCAGTGGGTGGTGTATGTGTGAGGTTGGTGGACTGAAGCAAGTGTAAGTGGTGGTTGTGTGTGTGGGTGTTAGAGGGTCCGGTGTTTGATAATGAAAGAGATGTAGGTGTGTTGTGTAATGGATGATGAAATGTTAGTTGGTTGTAAGTGGGATGACTGGGCGCTAGGATGACGGTTAATGGGTGTGTGATAGATAAGTAGTGGGTGTAGGCTAAGCAGGTGGATGGTGGGCAGCGGTACCGTAGGTGATGTATGGTAGCTAAGTGAATAGTAGGGTGATGATTGAGGGGTGATGAGGGGGTAGGTGGATGATAGGCAATGGTATACGTAGTGGAAGGGGTATGGTAGCTAAGCGTTTGGCAGAGATAAAAGGTAGGGGTGATGGGGTAGGTGGATGATAGGCAGTGATGCCGTAAGTGGAAGGTAGAGAGGTGATTAAAGGGTGGGAGGGTGATGGGGGTAGGGGATAATGGTAGGTGGGTGATAGGGAGAGGGGTGGGGTGGGGAGGAGAGGGGCTAGGTGGTACTTCCCGCGGGTAGTCTGAGGGCCAACTGCGTCACCCCTCGTGATTTGTAGTGCCTTTGTACTCTTTGTTAGCACCTTTGTACTCCCTTGTGCTCTATGCCAACAGTTTTCACACCGTTTGAGTTCTTATGAAGTAGTTTTGTAGTTCTGCTGTACTCTTATGTAACAATTTTTTATTGTGCTTTCTTTCTCGCAATTCTTTGCGATTTCTCTTTAAATTAGCATATGACTGGAATATTCATTGGTAAATAAAATCTTGTTTGGTGTTTGAATTTTGCAGTAGCTTTGGTAGGATTGTCATACTTGAACATTCAAAAAAGAGGACGTTCCCGAAGACATCCTACCTCCGCCCGACACACACTTTGGCGCTATGTACCCTTGAAACAGCCGTGACAATTTTGCATGTTTGCATAACATTAATATATACCGTATATACACCGTGACCGTAGAAAATATCTACAGTAGAGAATGTCTACAATAGAAAATATCTTCAGTAGAAAGTGTTTACAATAGAAACTGTCTGTTTTCCAATTTTGTCCTATTTGTTGCAAATTTTTATTTAAATGTTTCTTTTCCAAATTTAAATTACCTTAGTCTTGGCATTGCCATAAAGGAGAATTGGTTTTAATTAATAAAATAGCAGTACCGGTATGGGAAAAAAATATATAATGCTCGTGGCTGTATAATAAGGAAAAACAGTGCGTGGCACATGCTAGCCCTAAAATTGCTGACAACACCGTATTGGAGTACAAGTGACTTTCCAGCAGACGAAAACCACGAAAGCTGTACGGTTTCCCCCCCCCCCCCCCCCCCTCTCTCTCTCTCTCGTCATTACAGTTTCATGTTTTTTTTTTCTGTGGAAAAATGATGGAAGCTGAAATTCCGGCCTTTTGAAGGAATTTAAAAAATCCTTCAGGATGAAGGTTTGGAGACCTAAATGGAGAACATGTCCGGCAAAATACGGACGTACGGCGACCCTAGCTTTGGTATCAAAAAGGTGTCTGTTATTTTGATCGGATGACTACTGTTTTTCCTTTAACTTGGCCCAGATTTTCGTCCTTTTGCACCTTATTCCACGTTGCTTAGTGGTGGAAATAGGCTATGCTACAGCTCTACATTATTTTAATGGCATTTCTTCGTGGCTAGTTTCATATTCTAGTGTTGATCTACTGTACAACTTAGCACTCAAGATGGAGAGACGGCAGTTTTAGGCCAGGTTAGTGTAAAAATGGTATAGAATTTCCAGTGGTAAATCATAGTTGTGCTATTGCCAAATTTCGAAGGTCAGTTTTATCTTGATTTGCTCGTAAGTTTCTCGGTGATCTCGCTAAATGTACCTTGCACTGTTGCGTGGATACCTGAAGAGTCTGAAGAAATTATACTTGTACATGGTTAAAAATGATGATGATAATAATTATTGTGATGATGAATCATTAGGTACTGGAATTACTGTAGACCTGACAAAATAACCTAATGGTAGTTGTCTAAAAATATCTATGTCTACCTGTGGCAGTGAAAGGCTTTCTGAAGGTTAAGGGACATGAATGAGACGTCTGTTGGTTTACCTACAAACTGAATGCCAAGTGGGAGTAAGAATACGTAAGGTATTTAACTATTCGTACTCGCTTCGGTGGTTTTTATTTCAGACACCTGTCAAGATGAAGTTTAGTCTCTGGGTCTTGAAATTAATCTCATTAAGATGATGCATTATTTTTTACTTTACTCTTGCCCCTTTAATGCGTTGAGGCATTTTTTTTTTAAATCTTGGTGCCTCCAGACGGTTTTGCTTTGCTCTGGGGAAATCCATTGCAGTGAAGGAGCAGGAACGATCATTATCAGACTCCTCCGTTGCTCAAGGTCTCCCTGTAGCTAAATTATATCGTCCAGTGGCAGATGCGAATAAAAATCTACAAAGTCGTCTGATTGTACGGATTAAGAAATATTAACTTATATTTTCACTCAAGTTACGTGATGTTTTATAATAAAGTTTGCACCCTTTATTGACTTTCTTGTTGTAATTAGTTTGTACAACTAGTGTCTTGCTGGTTGAGGAATCTTAGATACTCGTATTTTCACAGTTAGATGGCTAGATCCTTTTTAACTTGGCCTCAAACTGCCAGCTCTCCCTACTGAATATTAAGTTTTAACATAATATTAATAATAGAATATCATGCTGGTCGTGAAGTAGTGTTATGGAAAGAATATATAGCTGTATTATTGTCTTTTCTGCAACTGAGCTATGCAAAATAAACTGCAAAAGGACGACAATCTGGACCAAGTTAAAGTTAAAACTGTAGAATTTTCACTGCCATTTATATCATCTTGTGTGTTCATGTTTTTTTTTTTATTACTCTTCATTAATCTTTCTTTTACTTATGTTTTAGGGATGTTTACTGTATTTTAATATACCGGTATCTTTGTATTATTATTGTACCGTTCTGCTTGGTACGGCATGCAGTTGTGTACCCTGAATCATTGTTTTCAAGTTCCGTGTATCATCATTATGAAAATAATTCGTGGTGAGATCGATTTTTATTCAGGTGTTCTAGGAGAATAGTGACCAATGAAATACTTATAGCTAGG
>JAGKTI010031256.1:0-12183 GCA_018397915.1 Birgus latro
AACCCTCTTCGCCTGATTATCTCTCCTTCTCTTACTAGCTCTCTTCAGCCCCTGTCTCTTCGCCGCACTGTCGACCAGGGCAGTACTCCCGAGTTGGATGGCAAGCTGGTGATAGGGGGAGCTGTAGCTCCCGTTTCACCAGCCCTCAGGACTCGATCCTGACCATCTCCCTTTGCTGGACATTTTCAGTGCCTCATTTACACAGAGAGTAGGCCAGCACACTCTCTTAATACCTCTATCTTCAACTGTCTACACCACACTACATGCATATAAGATATCACACATTCTGTTTACACTCCCCTTAGCAGTGGCCGCTGCAATAATAATGCTAAAAGAGATGGTACCTCGGATTGCCACCACTGGCAGGGTAGGGCTGGCGGCACAGGGTCCTCCCGGTCGCCATCATGCGACTGCGCCTGCAGCGATCGTTTCAATTTCCAATCTTGCTCGTTGGCAGAAAAGTGAAGATGCAGCCTTATTCTCTACAAATATCCGTGGCCTTTGGACCAACCTAAATTCAGTTCATTTCTTCCTACACTCCATATCCCCTCTGGCCTTATTCCTCACAGAACCACAAATCTCACCCCTTACTGAAATATTCCCGTTTTGTTTTCCCGATTACCATCTTCTCACAAACTTCCGTAACAAGGGCGTCACCTGTTGTTATATCAAATCTCAATATGCAGTTGATACTATCTTAAACTTCACTTCATCCAATTTTGATTACTCATTGTACAAACTAAATTATCTAAATATTACCAAATATATCTGTGTAGTCTATTGCTCCCCCAGTGCCTCTTCAGAACCCAGTGTATTTGACTCAATATCCACGCAGTTAAGTAACCTCAACCTTGCGCTTAGTACCGAAATTACCATTTTGGGTGATGTTAACGCACATAATGTTGAATGGTTATTGCATTCTGCCAGGACTGATGATGCTGGTCTAGAGTGCGAGCTGTTTGCAGAATCGTTTAATCTCACACAGCTGGTAAAGCAGCCAACCAGACTACCAGATAATCCTGATCATAGTGCCCATTTCTGGGATCTATTCCTGACAAACAATCCAGATCAATACAGGATAGAGGTATTGGCACCACTTGGATCCTCTGACCACAATCTCATCAAAGCCTCATTAGTCAACCCCCCCAAACCTCCCCATTCTGAACCTGTCAAGGTGACCTGATGGCACTTTGATAGGGCAAACTAGGATGGATTTAGAAATTATCTTGCTTACATTCTGTGGCAGTCCTTCTTCTCTAGCGATGCCAATTCTACCCAGTCCCATATTAGTGATTGTATACTAGCTGGTATGGATTTGTTCATACCAAGTCAACAGTTTACTAAAAGATCGAACTCTCCAAAATGGTTTGATAGCAGCTGTGCAAGAGCAACTGCCCAAAAGTCAGAATACAACACTTACTTAAAATAAAAAACATCTGAATCACTCTGTCAATTTAAAATTGCTAGAAACCATGCAAAAGCTGTAATAAATCTCTCTAAATCAAACTTCCTTCATAATCAAGCATCAAAACTACTTAACAACCCTAATGACAATAGAAAATTTTGGTCAAATCTTAATTCTTTTAATAATAACTTTAACAAGTCATCATCCATTCCCCCACTAAAATCTTCAGATGGCAACATTACAAATGACCCACATAGGAAAGCAAATATTTTTGCCAGCACATTTGCCAGAAATTCTACCTTGGAGGAAGTCAGCCAGAGCGTCCCGGTATTAGAACTTGACTCTCCCGAAATTGTCTCACTTGTAATACAAACAAGATATGTAAAATCCATCCTAGACAATTTACCTACCAATAAAGCTCCAGGCCCAGATGGAATTTCTCCAATTTCTCCAATTGTTTTGAAAAAGTGTTCCCCAGAACTTGCACCTGTTCTTGCTAAACTATTCAGACTATGCATACCTACTTCTTCGTTCCCCAATTCATGGAAAGAAGCCAATATCCACCCAATTCCAAAGAAAGGATGCTCCTCTGACCCCTCTGATTACAGTCTAATAACTGTTACATCTTCTCTTGGTAAAGTATTCGAAATTTTAATCAATAAGCACATAGTTAAACACCTCGAATCCAACAACTTAATTAGCGATAAACAATATGGTTTTCGCCACGAAAGCTCCACCATTGATATACTTAATATCCTAGCTCATAACATTCATTAATCAATCGACCTATATGGTGAAACTCACGCAGTAGCCCTTGATATTTCCAAGGCTTTCGACAGAGTATGGCATCGTTCCCTGCTGTCCAAACTCCCTTGCTATGGAGTAACGTCTTTTGTTCCTCTGCTTGCCTCATATCTCAGCGACAGAAAAATAAGAGTAAAAGTAGATGATGTATATTCCAATTTCCACTCATTTAACGCCGGCGTGCCACAGGGGTCAGTTCTGGCACCAACCCTGTTCCTGGTTCTTATTAATGATCTCTTATCTGTCACCCACAATCCCATACATTCATGTGCAGACGACTCAACACTTCACAGTTCATTCACACTCGGACACCAATTTACAAAGTCTGATATTTACTCAGCTCAGCACAGCCATCTCCATAAATCAGGACTAATCTATGATCAGTGAATGGGGACAAAATAACCTTGTCTCATTTAATGCTAGTAAAATATACTGTATACAATTTACTAATAGACAGATATTGCCTGATTCATATATTACCTTCAATGCTACTAATATTCCCCTTTCCAAAAGTATTGAAATTCTCGGCGTCTCAGTTAACAGTGCCCTCAGCTGGACCTCTCATGTCAGATCACTTGCTAAAACCGCCTCAAAGAAACTTGGATTATTTTACAGAGTCCGTAACTTCTTCACCGACGAGCAGATAGCTATAATTTACAAAAGTCATGTGCGCTGTCAGCTTGAATATTGTTCACCCTTGTGGAATGGATGTGGAGAGGTTGCATTAAAACAACTGGACAAAATTCAGAAGAAAGCTGTTGGAATTATTAATAACCCAGCTATTACAAATAATTTACCTCCCCTACGAGTAAGAAGGAATGTTGCCTCCCTTGCATTATTTTACAGATATTTTTATGGCAAATGCTCAGACGAAGTTGGGTCCATTGTGACACCTCTCCATGCCTTCCCTCGTGCTACATGGGCATCTGGCAGCGCTCATGACTGGAATGTTACACTGCCATATTGCAGAACTTCCTCCTATCAGAATTCTTTTATTCCTCGAACTGCATCTCTCTGGAACTTGATTCCTCAGAGTTGTTTCCCTCCAAACTTCAATCTACAGCTTTTCAAGTCCAACTGTTACAGATATTTCATGAATGGAGGAAACCAGTAACCTGGTGTATGGATCTTTTTTTTTTTCGAATTCATTTTTTTTTTCTTCCTCTGTTCGGTTATTAAAACAAAACAAAAAAAATGTTCCTCTGAATGGTCTGTTTGCATCCCTCCAACACTTCGGCAGGTGCGTAGCACCTGTCTAGCAATAAACTTTCATCCCTTCTCTGACCAACTCTCTAATGCAAGAGTTAGCCATAATTTGCAGTCCTTCATGTATCCAACAGGTCAACTCTTGGACTGTCTTCATCTGGCTGCATTCCCTACTGCCAATGATGATCTTTCAAACGCAATGTGTCCTGGCTTCTCGTAATGAATAGATCTTGAGTTTGGCTCTCTGTTATTAAGCTTCGCCAAATAAATGGCGAAGTTTCTTGTTTCATCAGTATTGTTATTTTTCTTTGCACTTTTTTTTCTTCTTGATGATGTTACTCATGATGGTATCCTAAGGTAACCAAGTCCTTGTGCCAAATATAAATAACCATGACTTAATTTTTAAGGTAATATACTCATTTTTAATCTAAAAATTGCATATTTGAAATTGAAATATCTCAGGAACTACTTGAGACACAGCTAATTGTTTGAAAATCTTATGACAAAAATGCTTACGGAATAATTTTTTCTTAACATTTTGCCATTTAGCCTAGTGGAAAGTATCGAATTCAAATCTGATCAGTTTTTTCTTTACAACACATTTTAGAGAAAATCACAAAGGCTTTAAAGCCGTAACTTTCCATATACTGTATATTGCTGTGGTCCCTCTTATGATCTGAAAGGAATATGGTTACAGTTAAGCATACAGTCATTGAGTCAAACAAAATTTACTCATGCGTTCTTTGACACCTTTTTCTTCAGATCTTGTTGATATTACGCAAGAAGTTACCTTAGGGTCTTCAGCTCCAACAGCAGTAGTTCAGTATAGGAAGGATGTTGCCCAGTGAGTTGTTCTTCATACAGGCAGCCTTTCAGTGTACAACTGCACACAACAGCACAGGCATTGTAAATGTACACTGGCATCCTAAGTTTCCTGTCTTTATTTTCCAAATAACTACACCTAACGCTTGCCAGCAACACTTCATTGTTTTCACAAGTACCGGAGATGTACACTCTTCCGTAACTGCAGTTACACTTAATGCTTGTCATCTACACTTCACTGTTTTCACAAGTACAAGAGCTAAACAATCTTCACTGCACTGAACTGACACTGAACTACACGCAAATTGAAATGAAAACTGACTGCTTTAGTCTCATCTCCATCCTTATATAGCTTTATGTTAATTTCGAAGCTTCTAGTATACTCTAGCATCTATAGTTGCAAAATCAAAGACATCCAGAGTTTTCTTTACACTACATAACACTGTAAATTATTTAGCATACAAACTGAGATAAAAATACACAATTGAACAAACAATCACATAAAAATAACAAACAATCACATAAATAATACATTATAGAGAAAAAGGGCACAAAATTTAATGCATAACTTTTCAAAATACCTCCGCTCACAAACAGGCAGCTAAATGGCAACTCTGACACGTCACGAACAATTCGGGAATCGTCGGGAATACTCCAGCACTACCTAACTAGCAAATCCCGCTTCTCAACACCACCCCCTCCCTAGTCCTTTGTCGTAGCGACCAAACTACACCATGTATACAAACATAATCCTTAATCCAAACTAAAGATTTTATTTATACACAAAAATAATCCTTCAACTTATCAGATCTTTTCCTATGCCGCTTCCAACAGTGTCCCAGCTCCTCCACACAGTTCACTCCTCCTGGAATGTCTTGGTCCTCTTCCTGAATCACATCTTCCCTTGGTAAACTGTCACCATCCTCCTGTGCTTCATCTCGTTGGTCCTCCTCAAAATCCTCGGCTGTTGGAGAGCACAATTCCTCGGAGATGTCCTAGCTGTACTGTCCTGGCCCTTGGTACTGCCACAGACGATTCACGTGCATCACCTTTGGGCGAGATTTTGTCACCATCATTGAAGGTCATCTCACTTGCTTTGGCATCATACTTACACTTCATCATCTCTCCTGAAAACTTAAAGGCTCCTCGCACTTGATGATGTACCTCAGCCAGCATTTCCTGAAGATACTTCGCATAGTTGGTGTCTGCAGGCAACTCTTAACCAAGTGGTCTTCCCAGTAACAAGTCAATGAGTAAACATAACTCGTGGACCAGCATCAGTTTTGCAGGTGTGCAGCTTGTAGACTCATGGGATGCAGAACAATATGCCATCAGCAACGCAGGTAATTTCTGGTCCCATTCCATTTGTCTCTGTATACAGTACTCGGCCATTTCTCGTCCCAGGGTCCAGTTGAATTTCTCCACCATCCCATCTGACTGTGGTCTTAGTGGGGTCTTTCTGGTAATTTGCAGCACTCACGGAACACAGCAGACTCGAAGTTTCTACCCTGGTCTGACTGTGGCTCTTGTGGCATCCCCAAACGACAAAAGAGCTGGTCAACCAACAACTGAGGAACAGTCACAGCCTCTTGATCGGGAATGACATAGGCTTCTGGCCATTTTGTGAAGCAGTCCCTGGCAACACATATATACCACTTTCCTCTTTCAGTGAGTGGCAGAGGTCCAGCAATATCCACCACAACTCGTTCCATCGGTGCACCCACTTGGTACAGCTGAAGAGGGACTCAGCCTCATTACCTGGGTCACTTCTTGGCACAGCATACATCACAGGCCCAACACCACTCTTCAACATACTGACGCATACCAGTCCAGTAGAACCTCTGTCACAGCCGACTTAGAGTTTTCTTCACTCCCAGGTGCCCACTGGTGATCTGGTTATGAGACTCATCCAAGATCTCGGACCTCATCTTCTTTGGAACCACCAGTTGCCAATATTTGTTGAGGCCATTGGGTGTCTCCCACTGGCGCTCCCAGTAGTCCATTGTTCAAACGATGTAGGTCCCACTGACTCCAGTAGCTCTTAGTCGCAGGGCTGAACCTGGAAACATCTTCTCAAGATGGTCACACTGTACTCCACTGAAGCCACTAAAGCATTGGTTGTAGATCTGCATCCTCCATCTGCATCCTCTTCAGGTCTCCTTCATCTGACGTTGGCCCTGTCATTCAGTATGGCTGCATTTCTTACTACAATCTTTTTTACTACACTGCCGGCACTTTGGGTCACAAGGCAAATGACTCAGGCTTTCACCATTGCCATGTACCCACCCAGGATGGTGCTTCATCTAACAATTGTGCTGGTCCAGCTTCCCGAGCTAGTGTGCCACTTGTCCATCCAAACATCTTCAGCCACTTGAATGCCGCATGGTCTGTCCTGATGATGAAGTAGGACCCATACAAGCAGGGATGGAAGAAATCAAGGCTCTTCATCACTGCCAGGAGCTCCTTACAGGTCGTACAGTAGTTCCGCTGTGGAGGGCTGAGCTTCTTGCTGTAATACGCCATCACATACTCTTTTTTGTTCTTCTTCTGCAACAAGACTCCACCAGTACAATGGTCACTAATGTGGCAGTCCAAGATAAATGGCTGACACTGGTCTGGGTATGGCAATACTGGAGAGCTTGCCAACACCAGCTTGAGTTCATCGAAGGCCTTCTGAGTCACTACTGTCTGCACAAACTTCTGCCTCTTCCCCAGCAACTTGTGCAGAGGTACAGCTATCATTGCAAAATCCTTGACAAAACGCCAGTAGAAGGTACACATAGCTCCTTCACACAAGTTGGAACTGGTCAGTTTTCCACAGCTGCTACCTTTTCTGGATCAGTCCGGACGCCACCCTCGCCTACAACGCGCCCCAGGTACTTCACTTCCTTCTGAATCAAGCAGCACTTCTTGGTGTTCAGCTTGAGGTGTGCTACTCAGATCCTGCTGAACACCTAATACAGCCTCTCCAGTCCCTGGTCGAAAGTCCGTCCAAACACAATTACATCATCCAGATAGATAAGAGCTGTCAACCAGTGCAGGTCTTCCAGTACACAATCTATGAAAAACTTAAAAGCACTTGGGGCACTGCATAAGCCAGATGGCATCCCTTTCAACTGCCACAAACCTCGAACATATGAAAAGGCTGTTTTCTCCTTGTCCTTCTCTGCAACCTTGACCTGTTGATATCCTGCCTTCATATGTAGGCTGGAGGACCACTTGGCACCTGACAGAGAATCCAGGGTATCATCAATTCTTGGCAAGGGATATGCATCCTTCACTGTCACTTCATTCAAGACTCGATAATCACAGAGCACCTTACCGAACCATCCTTTTTCTTACCAGAACCACTGCTAATGCCCAAGGACTGCTGGACTTTTCTATCACTCCTTGACTTTGGAGATTCTCCATCACTTTCTCCAGTTCTTGTCATTGAGCTGGCGCCATCCTTCACGCTGGCTGTTTAATTGGACGGTAATCCCTGGTGTCTATACAATTCTGCACTAGATCAGTGCACCCCAGATCTAGGTCTCCAGCACAGGTCTTCCACTACACGATCTATGAGACCCTCAGTAGTACTTGGGGCACTGCATAGGCCAAATGGCATCCCTTTAAACTGCCATAAACCCCACCCATACGAAAAGGCTGTTTTCTCCTTGTCCTTCACTGCAACATTGACCTGATGATATCCTGCCTTCATATGTAGGCTGGAGAACCACTTGGCACCTGACAGAGCATCCAGGGTATCATCAATTCTTGGCGAGGGGTATGCATCCTTCACTGTCACTTCATTCAAGACTCGATAATCCACAGGGCGCCTAACAGAGCCATCCTTCTTCCTTACCAGAACCACTGCTGATGCCCAAGGACTGCTGGACTTTTCTATCACTCCTTGACTTTGGAGATTCTCCATCACTTTCTCCATTTCTTGCCGCTGAGCTGGCGCCATCCTTCGTGGTGGCTGTTTCATCAGGCGGTAATCCCAGGTGTCTATACAATGCTGCACCAGATCAGTGCACCCCAGATCTAGGTCTCCGGTGGAAAATACATCAGCACATTTCGTCAGCGGCTGCCTCAACTTCAGCACTTGTGAGTCATCCAAGCAATGACAGCTCTTTGAATATAGGTCTTGCAAGTGGCATGGCAGATACCCATTATCTTGGACTACGCCCCTTTTACAGGCCTTCCTCTGATGCCACTCAGTATTCATTACCTGGGACGGACCTACAATTTCTCCCTAATTGATCTTCTGTGGCTAAAGGGAGAAACTGGCCACCACAACCGGCACTTCACCTACACCTGTATCCACCAAAGTTCCCACCATCACTCCGGCCTTCGTCTTGCACTGTACATCAGGCTCCACCAACCCTAGAGGGCTGTAAAAAGAGCCACTTCCCCTGCATTGGAGCAATATTTCTGATTTGGGGGATATCACTGTAGTGCAGGGCACCCTCACCTGGCCACCAGAACAAGTACATCTCACTGCCGTGATAGAAACTGACTTTCCTCAAACCTTCAGCTTCATGGAGAAGCCCAGCTCACATCCCATGGACATCAGATAGTCCAGACCAGGAAGGCAAGGATCCTCCATCTCAGCTACATGGACTGGAAGTGTAGCCTCTTGCCCTGCCACTTCAATCTGGACAATTAGGGGTCCCCTCAGTTCTGCACAGTGCCCAGTTATACCACACAGTTGTTCGGATGATTCAGGCAGATACCAATGACGTAACATATCAGGTCTTAAAAAAGTCTGCAAATGAGGCTGAACCAATCACCAGGGAACAGTTCTTTCCGTCTGTTCCTCCCTCTACTCGCACACTATTAATTGCAGTTCTCTTGCATTTTCTTGGTGGTGGGGCTACTTGGGGAAAGCTAACTGGTGGTTACCCCTTATCACCAGCCTCCACTAGTCTTCCACTTCTTTCTGGTCTTCTGCAGCCTTCTTCTTAGCCTCCTTTTTCTTCTTTGGACACTCAGAACTGAAGTGTCTCACCTCACTACATGTTCAACATGCTTTTGTTACAATTGTAGATTTCCTTGCACTGCTCTGTTCTTGCTCCTTCTTCCATTTGTAACAATCCACCTTCTTGTGTCCCAGCTTCCTGCAGATCCAGCTGTAGGGAGAGAATTTTTAGACTCTGTATGTAAGATGGGAAATTACTTCTTTGGCCACCAGTGTCGTGATGCAAAATTTAGGCTCCCAATTAATGACGTAAAGTAAGAGAAGATCATCACCGCTGTCACCAGTGTAGAGTTGGAATTTTTGGACTGTATGTAAAATAAGATGATTCCACCGCTTTACCACCAGTATGGTGTTATAATTTTGAACCTCCGAAGTTAATTAACAAAAATAAGAAGAGATACCATCACTATGAATCAGAGTTACAAGAGTAGGCTGCCACCACCCAGTGAATGCCGGGAAAGAATTTTTTTGCTCCACTAAAGTGAGATGAAGAGCACTGGAGCCTTGCGAATAAGTGACCAGGGTAGCGTGAATTCTTTAGAGTGCGTGAGTCGTAAGATAGCAACACACCTTGCGGGCAACTCAATCTCACGATAAAACTCCCCAGGGGATAGTAAGTCTCAGACACAATAAAAACTTAACCTAATATTTACTAAGTCTAAACATACAAATATAAGAAACTAGATATTGATCAAACTAATCATAGATTACTTACAGGATATGAATTACTAGAAACTATAAGATCATTACTCTTTCGCACTGATATTATCTCAGGGCAGGTCAGATATACCAAAAGAAGATCAATGAATGCAAGAATACTTTCACCTCCACTCAACAAATTCACAGAATGATACCAACACACTAATATGAACAGAGTTCTTCCCAGTTGGATATAAGCTCAATTTTATATTCACATGCACATATATATAATCTTCACCTCTTAACCTAATATTTTCAAATTAACACTATCTCCAGTGTATCTAACAATCTCATATATCAAACAATTAAATTCACAATGACAGCTTAACATGGAACCAACAATCCAATGGCCTCGTATGGGCTCCTTGGGTAATGATCTTGGAATACATAACAGAGTATATCCTTGGGACTGAGTTCTTTCCCACACTTTTCACTTCTAAGTCCTGAAGCAACTCATACAATGATAATAGAGGAACTCCGTAAACGAATAGACACTCAAAATCCGGAAGGCAATTTTCAATAACTTCTTGGACTAAAAAAAGAATAACAAACAGGCGTGCTACTCGTTTGCAATATTCCCAAATATGTACGTATAAGATTATAGTATTACAGTGAACGGCAATCTGTGAACAACAGGGCGTCAGAGAGCAAAGTCATTACGAAAGGAAGTTAGAGGAAACATTATCAGTCAACCCACTAATATATATAGAGAGGATTAACATTATAGGAACCAAAAGGGGGGAGGAAATTCAGAGCGTGTGAACTACTCACCTGTGAACGACAGGGCGTCGGAGAGCAAAGTGAGCGTCTCTTGCCTTCGGCCACATGCTTTCTTCCTCGCGGTTGTCCTAACATCGGAACTGACTTCGACAAATTTCTCTGCAGCAATACTGTTCACACCTACCAACATGGCATAGGCAAAAAAGTGTTCACTCTCGACGTACACGGATGGGTTGACTGAAGATGTTTACAATTTTGTGGTAAGCATATGGGATTGACAATTATACCAAAGCCTAAACCAACGAGTGTTTCAACTACTTATAACCATACGGAGATACGTATCCAGTCGCGAGTGTAACGCAGATTTTGCGATTGCAAATTTCCATTATCGGCAATTAGAATTTAACTAAGCTTTAATTCATTACTATGTAGTACAAAAGATGATAATACTGTCAGGGGGAAAATGTAATTCAAAAGGAAAATGTAATATTGTATAATTGGAGTATACAATGTATAGCTATGTGTGCTAGGAATGACTATCGAGTCATTTATTACGAGAGAATAGACTCGTGAAATCAAGTAGCGATTTCACTTTTATGCTGGCTTACTTCGCCATTTCTCTAGAGTCGAGAATTTATAGACTTTCTCAACGGTACACAGCAGAGACTAGACGCTCAAGTAGGCTGCAATATTGTACCGTTGGCCTCTGAGAAAGTAAGTTTCTCCACTTAACATTCAAAAATAATAATAATAATAATGATAAACAGGATCTTGGATGAGCCAAACTCCTAGCTAGCACAACGGATTTAAGGATTAATACCCAAAAGCTGGCTTAAGCACCAGTCGTGATTAATATAAAGAGTTGTGCTAACGTGGAGTAGCAAAAGTGTACTAAATATGTGGGGAAATTAAACACGACTGTTACATTTAACAAAGCTCAAGAAAACGAACTGTAAATTTATTGAATACAAGAAAATAAATTTACGTTACATGACTCCAATTCAAATCAAGAAAGGGAAACACTCTCACTCAAACATTCAGACAAATAGCTAAATAACCCAAAAACTTAAGCCTAGGAAAACAAAAGAAAATACTGATCAGTATAGGTGAGACCATGCTGAAGTCGATCACCAAACTGGAGGGAGCTTTGGGAATTCACGCCAATACAATCTGAGATCTGAAATCGCTAAGAAAAGTGATCACTTGAGCTTACGTAAAGCATAACCCGCATGCACCGTGACTAGGAACAGACTGACTCTGTTTCCGAGTGTCTAACGCAAAGGCGTGTGAAAGGGTGTGGTTGGGCAATGACCAGGGAGGCGGAAGCGATAATTCAGAAATTATCGCTCAGAGGAATGCACCATCTGCACATAAAAACAATAACTCGCGAAAGAATGACGAAAGTTTTGACAACTTGATGCGAATATAAGTACGCGAGCGGATGGTTGAGAGAATGAGCGAAATCTCATGCATTTCAGAATCATTCGTTGCTCCCGCAAAATCACTCGATGTCACAATTTACGTTACATAATTTTACAATGTAGAAAATTTGTGACATTACGCC
>JAGKTI010031257.1:0-10682 GCA_018397915.1 Birgus latro
AACATCAAACTTTAGCCCCTACTTATCCACTGTTGGTTATTTTGTAAAAAGATCCAGTTAATATATGTAAAAGGAAAAATCCGCTTAATATCTTTGTGAAAAAACTAATCTTTGAAGTCTGAAAATGGAATAAAACCTTTGGCACTGAGATAATTACTACCATTATCTTTTATGGGATGTGTTAACAAAACAAATAATAAAGGTTATTTTACACCAAGATTTCACTTCACTAATTCTGGTAAGCTAAGACTGATTAAAATTAAGGTTAATATCTCAGCTTCATATTAAACATGCCATCAAAATTATCTCACCCAGCAAGACAGTGGCAAAAAGCTCAGTACATCTGCATCACATCTTCAAAATCTCTTCTTAATTCTATCATACATCTGAACAAAGGCTAGAGGGACGAATTGCAAGACTCTGAAGACTTTGCAATGCTTTTTATCTAACAATTTATTTTTCACTTTACATCTTTCGCAACACCCATTCTGTAGCTACTTCTTCTGAACATTACACCTTTCATAACACTCATTCTCTAGTGATTATTATTTTTTTCCCATTATCCTTTCGTAACACTTATTCCTTACTGATTTATCCTGCAAATTACACCTAAATATCCCCATGCACTGACACAACTGCATCTGTACTAGAAAAAATACAGATGATTTAAGAGAATATCATTCGTAATATCCAAAATGAATCGCCAAGATAAAGTTGTTACGAAGTCTTCTACGCCATTTAGAACTAAGGCCCCAAGTTTCCAGCCATCCAGTGTGTTCGCTTCACTATATATCTCAGCTTGGGGGCTTCATTTGTGCTTCAGTTCAGTTTAGGTGCTTCGTAGCTTCCTATAGTGTGGGTGTAGTGTGTCTCGTTGCCTGTCCTCCCTTCCTCTAACTTGCCATTTCTTGATCTCTATCTCGTTGTGTATTTTCTTATCCTTATCTTATGCCATCTCAAATAGATTTGGTTCATCTTAGGCTGCTCGAACTGGAGGGGTTGGAGACACCCTTCCGTAACCCCTTCAAGACATCTAAACTGAAGAAAATCATCAAAATTTATAGAAGAAAATGCGTCCTGGGAGTGAAGAGATGGAGAATGTACCTAGATTAAAACAATTCCATGCCTTAAAATTATCCGAAATTACCCAGGGATTCGAATCATGGTCTTGTGGATACGGGTTGTCTGGTATCTTCACGGTCCCTGGTCCGATCCCTGGTGGCATAATTAATATACAAGATGGTCCATATGTAACGCTCTCCTAGGCTCTCAATTGGCTGTATCTTGTATGTTGTGGGAACATTTCAGTCTGCTGGTGTGAGTGTGGGAGCAGATGAGTGATTCATGGTAGACAATGATAACGCTTAGAGCCGTTCCCGCAACACACAAGAATTAACCCAGGGAAGTGGATGAGGAGAGTTATATGAGGACCAACCAATTTATTTTACTTATTCCATTTGACTATTATTTCATGTATATTCCATGACTGTCGTACCATCATTTGTATTTAAATGTGAATTCTCCATGAACAATATCAAATTTAAAACATCATACCTCCTCTCACAAAAGTAATTAGTAATGTAGCAATTTATTTTTCAACTATTTATTTTTTCTATAATTTGACGATAATTGTAACTTATTTAATACTAAATTACCTGGTCAAGCAGCCGATAAGCCCTTTCACTAAGATGGCGTCTGTTGTATAGTATTGTCCGAAGCCAGATTATTAGATTTTGACAGATTTTTTGAGGAGAATTAAGGATATATGAATATGTATATGTTTTGGGAGAAGTTTTGTAAGATTAATAAAATGATCTAGGTGTATCAATAAATAAATGTCAAATAAAGCAAAATCAGTTAAATAAGACGCCGTGGTGCAGAAAAGGTAAGAGCATCAACGAAAACAATGCTGTTGATTATGTACAGTACAATTATCCTTCCATTATCCTGGAGTCCTGTACTAAGTGCCCTGGCGAGTCCCTAACACCTGTTCCTTAGCGATTTATTCCTCCACTTACATCTCAGCATCCTCTTCTATTCTATATATGTAATGCCTATATTTAAAGAGATTTTAGTAACACATAAGGGCATATCAAGAAGTGTAATACAATAAACAGGTAAAGAAAAAGTGTAATATAGGTGTACTAGAGGTGTATAGAGGTGTTATGCAAGGGTAACAGAGGTGTAACAAGGGTGCAACAGAGGTGTAATGGAGGTGTAATAGAGGTGTAAGAGAGGTGTAATAGAAGTGTCATTGAAGTGTAATAGAATAAATCACTTAAGAAGAGGTGTTACGAAGCCTCCAACACCATCTAGAATACGTCTCCAGCTTTCCATATTTCTTGGGTTGTTGTCAGAATGCATCATCCCGTCCCTGACTTGTATATTTGTGTACCCTTGTATTTATTGCAAAGAAATTATTGTATTATTTATCTGTATGCGTGTGTCAAGAACAGAGACGCCTAGATTTATACAGCATCGTTTTATTTACCTTTATTATTTACCTAATTTAGTCTCTCACTCTCCATCCCTTCATCTCATCCTCGGTCTCCCTCTCCCCCCACCACCTCACTCACATACTCTCCTAGTTAGTCTCTCACTCCCCATCCTCTCTTCTCCATCCCTCTATCTCATTCTTGGTCTCCTTGTCTCCCCCCTCCTCCTTTCTCACATAGACTCTCCTAGTTAGTCTCTCACTCTCCATCTCCACTCCTTCCCTCCATCCCTAATGGACGCTTGGTAGTCAAGTGGGGTACAGCGCTCTAATCGGATGTACTGTATTTTCAATGGCATCGACTTGATACCAACATCTTGCTACTCAGGGAAAGGCGACTGGTCATATTTCGCTTTGGATGTGTGGTCTGAATAGCCTAGCCCCGAGACCCTACGCTTCTCTAAGGGCGATGGAAGGGGGGCTAATGGAGTGATGAATTTCCCTCTTTGCTCTAACCTGCGTCATCCTGCAGTCCACTGGGTTCACGTTTCATTTGAGCTTACAGCAACAAATACTACTGCCACTACTATTACTATTACTACTGCTGTTACTACTAATACTACTACTGTTACTACTGCTACTACTTCAACTACTACAACAATTACTACTACTACTACTACAATTACTGCTACTACTACTACTACTATTACTTTTACTACTGCGACTACTACTTCTACTATTACTACTATTACTACTACTACTACTAATACTGCCACTACTACTACTACTACTATTATTGCTACTACTACTGCTATACTACTACTACTACAGCTACCACTACTCCTTCACAGTATTTACTTTACACCCTATTTCCAGAAAATTTTATTCAGTGACTTTAGTCAACTTTAATAACTGTAGAAGCTAATTGGTCCTTTATTTAGCCCCTCCATTTCCTCAATTCATTCCTCACCCATTCCCCTTTCACTTCACCTTGGCGTAAAATGGCCATCTTTCCATCTTGAAATGCGAGTTGTGGCAATAGATTAACACTAGAATATGGTCCTCGTCACGAAGAAGTGCTATGGAGGGGACGGAGAGCTGTAGTATTGTCTCAAAGCGTACCAAGATGTCGAGGATACTGAGGCTGAGAGTCTACAGCATGCTTCGAACATAATAAACCCCCGAACTTCTCCGCCTTGCCTCAGTGCCCGTCTGACAGTGAGAGGAGGAGAATGTGTGTGCTGGTGGGCCATGGGACTCCAATGTTTCTTAAGCAGTCGGCAGTGAGGCCGGAGGCTTCAGAATGCTTCAAAGCTTATTAACCCTGAATCTGAAGTCTCTTTTCTGTTCCTCACTTGATAAGAAAGAGGAGGAGGCTGTGTGCATGTGTATGTTTGTGCTAGCAGACTGTAGCACTAGTCGAGCAGGGCAGTACTCCCAAGATGGATGGAAAACTGATGATAGGGAGAGCTGGAGCTCCCGTTTCATCAGCCTTCAGGACTAGTTCCTGACCATCCCCCTTTGCTGAACTTTTTCAGTGTCTCAGTAACAGAGAGTAGACCAGCATGCTCTCCAATACAAGTTTATCTAACTGTCAACACCAAACTACATGCATGCTACACACTACACTTCCTTTTCAAAATTAAAAAAAAATGGAGACAAATAACCTAGCCTCGGAGTCCCCAGGAGGGGGGACCATAAATGCCCCCACCATCCTCCTCTCTCCCGGTGACGACTCTAGGAGCTCCCTGGAACCACTGTCTGACTCACCCTTCTTCATTTCTGTAACATTCGCGGCCATTCCTCTAACTTTCGCTCTGTTGAGCACCACCTCTCCTCCTCTAAACCTCACCTTGTCTTTTAACAGAGACTCAGCTGTCTGAGACAACTGACAGCAAACCCGTTTCTGTATCCTCCTACTTCCTCTATTCTCGTTTCAAAGCCAAAGGTGGCTGTTGCGTATATGTACGAAACGATCTATCTTGCTCTCGTGTTCCTGAACTTGATTCTTCTGAATTCTCTACTCTCTGGTTTCGGCTCTTCTGTCATTCTCTGACCAAATATATCTATGCTGTTTACTTATCTCCTAATTCTACTGACTATCAAAAATTATTTGATTATCTTACTTCTACAATGGAACACATTCTATCCATTTCTCCATTCTCTGAAATCTCCATTCTAGGAAATATCAATGTTCACCACCACCTTTGGCTCAACTCTCCTTTCACTGATCCACCTGGTGAACAAGCCTACATCTTTTCTCTCCTTAACTCAGGAATAGGAATCCCATCGACGTATCGGTACGTCGCGATGTTTTGTTGCAGCTGCACCCATCGAATTACGGGTACGTCGCGCAATTGAAAGGGTCATAATTTGCACATTTTTTTTAGTTTCATCGGTGATTTTTGGTAGGCATATGTGGGAGACCTTCCTCTACCTGTTGTCAAGCGGGGATGCTGCCTGGCTCCACCTAATCCCCCCTTCCCCCCACACTGGGCAATTCACCTGTTAGCAGTAAGCTGGCCAGTAAAGGTATGTTGCCCCACGATCTCTCCAATGACGAAATTCACGGTGAAAGTGATTCCTGAGGTGGAGGACAAAGAAATAAAGAAGCTAGAGCAAGAAACAAACAGAAGTGATGAAGTGGTAATGTCATAAAGGAAGGTGCCATATGTAGATGTTTGGTGATTGAACAATGCTTCTATTGCCTATATAAATGTGTGAAAACCAATGTAGTCTGTTACTACACATAAATTCGTACCAAATACATAAATAAATACATAATTGAAAGTGGCTTGAATTAGTTTACCTTTCCATAGTTCATTTTCTTTAGCCAGGTACTCTGAAAAAGGAGGAAAACGTAAGGTTGCATGACACCTGTATCAACATTTTTAAGCACAGGATCGCGATTTCTCTATGAATTTTCGATGATTCTCACGAAAAGTGAAGGTTTGAGCCAGTAACTTTTTTTTCCAACAATGCTCGGGATTTTGGTGTATCGTAGGTTGGAAATCGGCCGGGACGTGACGGCTTAATGAATACAGCAGCTTATACAGCACTCTAACCATATGCCTGACCGCCTTCGAGAGAGTTCCAACATATCTGATCTCTTCCTAACAACTAATCCTTCTACTTACACTTTAAATCTTTTGTCTCCTTTAGGCTCCTCCGATCATAACCTTATTACCCTTAACATGTCCTATCGCTCCGGTACGGCCTGTGGACCCTCCAAAGAAACGCAGTCTGTGGCACTTTGGAGCTGTAGATTGGGAGGCCTTCACGCAGTACTTCTTTGATTTTCCTTGGAATCATTATTGCTTCCATGGCCGGGAGCCATCTGAGTGTGCCTTGCTCATTACAGAGGTTATTCTCTCGGGCATGAAAGGATACATTCCTTTCTTATATCCTCTGACTAATGCAAAAAAGCTTTGGTTTAATCACGCTTGTTCTAATGCTGTCCGCAACAAAGAGAGGGCCTACTAAAGGTTCCGGAGCCAACCCACCCCTGAACCACATCTCTTTTATATTTCTGCCCGGAATCGTGCTAAGCATGTTCTTTGCTCTGCTAAAAATAATTTCACCTGTGCTAAATGTTCTCAACTCTCCAACTCGAATTCTTTTCGCTCCTTCTGGGACCTTGCCAAAAACCTTTCTAACAACTTTACCTCATCATCCTTCCCTCCTCTTTTCTACTCTGATGGCTCTGTAGCTATTTCTTCTACTGATAAAGCAGATCTCTTCGCTCAGACTCTCTCCTCCAATTCCGCCTTAGACAATTCCGGTGCTGTTCCTCCATCACTTCCCCCCTCTGACTTTCTCATGACTGATTTTAAAATTTCTTCACCTGATGTATTTTCTGCCATCACTGGCCTCAATAATAACATGGCATATGGGCCAGATGGAGTCCCTCCTGTTGTCCTCAAAAACTGAGCTTCTGTGATTACACCCTGCCTAGGTAAAATCTTTTGCCTTCGTCTATCTACTTGTACCTTTCCTTCTTGCTGGAAGTTTGCTCTCATTCAGCCAGTCCCAAAGAAGGGTGACCATTCCCAACCCTCTTACTATCGTCCAGTTGCTTTAACATCCCGTGTATCAAAAGTTTTCGAGTTAATTCTTAACAGAAAAATCGAAAGCATCTTTCCTGTCACAACCATCTTTCTGATCGTCAGTATGGGTTCCGTCAGGGACGCTCGACTGGTGATCTTCTCACCTTCCTTTCCGACTCCTGGTCATCCTCCTTTCGGGCCTTTGGCGAAAGCTTTGCCATTGTACTTCACATCTCAAAGGCTTTCGACCGAGTCAGGTATAAATCTTTATTTTCCAAACTGCCCTCCTATGGTTTCTGTCCTTCTATCTGTGCCTTTGTCTCTAGCTTCCTTTCTGGTCGTTCTATAGCCGCTGTTGTAGACGGCCATCGTTCTTCTCCTAGACCTATCAACAGTGGTGTTCCTCAGGGCTTTGTCCTATCACTAACTCTCTTCCTTTTATTCATCAGTAACCTTTAAGCTGTACATCTAACCCTATCCACTCATATGCTGATGATTCCACCTTTAACCTGGTTTCCATTTGGTTTCCGCAACGTTCATCTCAGCAGTTTCTTCAGCAAACAAGGGATGAGGCTATGGCACACCAAATATCTGACTTGGCTCGTATCTTTGATTGGGGTAAAAATAATCTTGTTATATTTAATGCATGAAAGACTCAGTTCTTACACATATCAACCCAACAAAATCCTCCTCAGGATTACCCACAAATGTTTAATAATATCCAGCTCAGTCCTGATTCATCATTGAACATGCTTGGGGTTTCATTCTCTCGAGATTTATCTTGGAAAGAACATATTAGATCTCTTGTGAAATATGCTTCAAAGAGATTAGGTGTGCTAAGCCTACTCCTAACCTTCTTTACCGCTGCACAGTTGTTGACCTTGTTCAAGGGTTTTATTCGCCCCTGTCTGGAGTACAACTGTCATGTTTGGGAGGCTCCCCACATACAGCTCTTCTCAATTGGGTGGAGTCAAAGGCTTTTCGTCTCATTAATTCGCCTCCTCTTACTGATTCCCTTCAACCTTTGTCTCTTCGCCGCACTATTTCATCTTTATCTCTCTTCTATCGCTACTTCAACGGTCACTGTTCCTCTGAACTGTCTGTTTGCATCACTCCGTCTCTACGACGGGCACGTAATACCCGTCAAGCAACAAACTCTAATCTCTTTTCTGTCCAACTCTCTAATGCATGAGTTAACCGTTACCCCCAGTCCTTCATTTATGCAACTGGTGAACTCTGGAACTGTCGTCCTCTGTCTGTATTCCCTACTTCGTATGATATCCAGTCTTTCAAACCCAGTGTGTCCAGGCATCTCAAAATGAATCGATCTTGAATTTGTCTCTCTTTTGTATTGTTTTTGTTTTTCTTGGAAGGAACATTTTTTTTTTATGCAAGGAAGAAGGAACCAAGGGCCATGGGCCCGCATACTGTTCCTTCCAAGAAAAAGTAAAAACAATACAAAAGAGAGCCAAATTCAAGATCCATTCATTTCGAGATGCCTGGACACACTGCGTTTGAAAGATTGGAGATCATTGGAAGTAGGGAATACAGACAGAGGGAGACAGTTCCAGAGTTGACCAGTTGCATAAATGAAGAACTGGGAATAACGGCCAACTCTTGCATTAGAGAGTTGGACAGAAAAGAGATGAGAGTTTGTTGCTAGACGGGTACTACGTGCCCGTCGTAGAGGTGGAGGGATGCAAGCAGACAGTTCAGAGGAACAGTGACCATTGAAGTAGCGATAGAAGAGAGATAAAGAAGCAACAGTGCAGCGAAGAGACAAAGGTTGAAGGGAATCGGTAAGAGGAGGAGAGTTAATGAGACGAAAAGCCTTTGACTCCACCCTATTGAGAAGAACCGAATGTGGGGAGCCTCCCCACACATGAAAGTTTTACTCCATACACGGGCGAATAAAACCCGTGTACAAGATCAACATCTGTGCGGGGTAAAGAAAGCTCAGAGTCGGCCCAGCACACCTAATCTCATGGAAGCAGATTTCACAAGAGATGTAATATGTTCTTTCCAAGACAAATCCCGAGAGAATGAAACCCCTAGCATGTTCAAGGATGATGCAGGACTGAGCTGGACGTTATTAAACATTAGTGGGTAATCCTGAGGAAGATTTTGTCGGATTGATAAGTGTAAGAACTGAGTTTTTGATGCGTTAAAAATAACAAGATTATTTTTACCCCAATCAGAGATATGAGCCAAGTCAGACATTAGGTGTGCCATAGCCTCATCCCTTGTTTGCTGAAGTAACTGCTGAGACGGACGTTGCGGAAATCGAATGGAAAGGTGAAGGGTGGAATCATCAGCATATGAGTGGATAGGGTTAGATGTACAGCTTAGAAGGTCATTGATGAATAAAAGAAAGAGAGTTGGTGATAGGTCAGAGCACTGAGGAACACCACTGTTGATAGGTCAAGGAGAAGAACGATGGCCGTCTACAACAGCAGCTGTAGAATGACCAGAAAGGAAGCTAGAGATGAAGGCACAGATAGAAGGATAGAAACAGTAAGAGGGCAGTTTGGAAATCAAAGATTTATGCCAGACTCGATCGAAAGCCTTTGAGATGTCAAGTGCAATGGCAAAGCTTTCGCCAAAGTCCCGAAAGGAGGATGACCAGCAGTCCGAAAGGTAGGTGAGAGGATCGCCAGTGGAGCGTCCCTGACGGAACCCATACTGACGATCAGAAAGAAGGTTGTGACAGGAAAGATGCCTTAAAACTTTTCGGTTAAGAACTGATTCGAAAACTCTTGATTCGCAGGATGTTAAAGCAATTGGACAATAGTTAGAGGGTTGGGAATGGTCACCCTTCTTTGGGACTGGCTGAATGAGAGCAAACTTCCAGCAAGAAGGAAAGGTACAAGTTGAGAGACAAAGGCGAAAATGTTTACCTAGGCAGGGTGTAAGCACAGAAGCACAGTTTTTGAGGACAACAGGAGGGACTCCATCAGGCCCATATGCATTGTTAATATTGAGGCCAGTGATGGCAGAAAATACATCTGCTGAAGAAATTTTAGTGACAGTCATGAGTAAGTCTGAGGAGGGAAGTGATGGAGGAACAGCACCGGATTCGTCTAAGGTAGAATTGGAGGAGAAAGTCTGAGCAAAGAGATCTGCTTTATCAGTAGAAGAAATAGCTACAGAGCCATCAGAGTAGAAAAGAGGAGGGAAGGATGATGAGGTAAAGTTGTTAGAAAGGTTTTTGGCAAGGTGGCAAAAGGAGCGAGAAGAATTCGAATTGGAGAGTTGGGAACATTTACCACGGATGAAATTATTTTTAGCAGAGCGAAGAACAGACGTAGCACGATTCCGGGCAGAAATATAAAAAAGATGTGATTCAGGGGTGGGTTGGCTCCGGTACCTTTTAAAGGCCCCCTCTTTGTTGCGGATAGCATTAGTACAAGCGTGATTAAACCAAGGCTTTCTTGCATTAGTCAGAAGATATGAAAAAGGAATGTATGCTTCTATGCCCGAGAGAATAGCCTCCGTAATGCGCAGGGCACACTCAGACGGCTCCCGGCCATGGAAGCAATAATCATTCCAAGGAAAATCAAAGAAGTACTGCCTGAGGGCTTCCCAATCTGCAGCTCCAAAGTGCCACAGGCGGCGTTTCTTTGGAGGGTCCACAGGCTGTACTGGAGCAATAGGACATGTTATGGTAATAAGGTTATTATAGGAGGAGCCCAACAGAGAGAAAAGATTAACAGTGTAAGCAGAAGGATTAGTTGTTAGGAAATGGTCAAGTACGTTGGAACTCTCTCCAAGGCGGTCAGGGATACGGGTAGGGTGCTGTACAAGCTGCTCAAGGTCATTAAGGATAGAAAAGATGTAGGCTTGTTCACCAGGTGGATCAGTGAAAGGAGAGGAGAGCCAAAGGTGGTGGTGAACATTGAAATCTCCTAGAATGGAGATTTCAGAGAATGGAGAAATGGATAGAATGTGTTCCATCGTAGAAGTAAGATAGTCAAACAATTTTTGATAGTCGGTAGAATTAGGAGATAAGTAAACAGCACAGATATATTTAGTCAAAGAATGACAGGAGAGCCGAAGCCACAGAGTAGAGAATTCAGAAGAATCAAGTTCAGGAACACGAGAGCAAGATAGATCGTTGCGTACATATACACAACAGCCACCTTTGGCTTTGAAATGAGAATAGAGAAAGTAGGAGGATACAGAAAAGGGTTTGCTGTCAGTTG
>JAGKTI010031258.1:0-12183 GCA_018397915.1 Birgus latro
AGCTACGTTTTTCTGGTAAGTGTTAATGAGGATGAGGCGAGGGAGGTCGGTAATGTTACAGCAGTGTAATAGTAGAGCAGTTGCAGTTTATGGCTGTAATTTAGTAGCAATATTGTAGTTGTTGTAATTTAGTAGTTATATGTTTTTCTTAAGTGTACTAATGTTACTTGTAATATTATAGCAGTTTAAGTTGACGGCTGTAGTTTAGTAGTTATATTGTAGTAGTAATTTAGTAGTAATATAAATTTGTAAAAGTGAATTGGTGTTGTTGTCTGTGTCTTTATCTGTATTTGCCATTCCATCTATGTAACTATTGTCTGACGTCGCTTCTTGTAAGGATAGACCTCTGTTTATTGAAATGCGTGAATGAAGGTCACATCAACCCACCTCAGCTCGAAAAGTGTCTCTTACGCTGAATAAAACTGTGTGGCGGCACCAAGGAGAAACCCACAAAGGTGCCGTGGGAGGGAAGCGTTTGTTTTGGCCCCTGGCAGTTGTTTGCTGACTTAGCCACTTCATTTTAGTATTGTTATGCTGCCCTTGCACGATTTTATTCTGTTTGGAGAGGCCTATGATAGTGAAAATATAAAATGTTGGTGTAACTGCTGCACATGACATACCATAACATAAGGTACCACACAAGAAACATAGAGTAATATAGAGTAACGGAGCATAACAGCGTGATATTAATGAGAAGCGTACCCGTAACATAACATCATAGCATAGCACAGCATACCATGACGTGAGGTAACACTTGAGAAACAAAATAATATAACGTAGCATAGGATAGCAAATAATAACACGGTGAGGTAACACACTTGAGACTGCTGTGATAACATAACACGAGATACCCTTGAGATGGTGGCCAGGTGAGTGGTGGTGAGTGGGTGTGATGTATGAACCCCATCTCTTATCTATCACCTTCCCTCCCATTTTCCCTTTATCTCGTGTCATCCTTCACCTCCCCAGTTCCATCCCTTTTCATTCCTCCCCATCTTCCTGTCTCTTTCTCCCCTTCTCTCTCATCCCATTTTTTCTTCACCCCTCCTTTATTTCTAGCCATCCGTCACTTCCACATCTCCATCCCTATTCTCCCCCCTCAACCTCTTTCCCCTGTCCCATCCTCCCTCCCCCCAATCCCTTTCTTTCCCCTTTCTCGCCCAACCTCATATCCCGGTCCCTTCCTGCCCCCCAACCTCTTCCCCCTGTCTCCTCTCCATTTTCTCCCAATCTCTCTAACTTTTCCGCCCCCACTGTGACCTAGATTTGCTATTTAAATTATCTATCTATAGCCGACGCCATAATCCCATAATGGGCGGCCATTTGATTTTGAGTTAGATGTTTTACGGGGAGGGGCACTAACCTTCCACCAACCCTCCTATTGACATGTAGGGAACACATATGGATTGGTTATATGGTTACCACCCAGCGTTGTAAATGGTTTCCTGGCTTACAGGAAACCATTTGGCTTCTCAGTCAATGTAAAGCCACCTGAAAAGAAAAAAAGGGCAATAAAAAGTGACACGAAAGATGAGAGAAGTAGGAAGAGGAGGGCAGACACAGATAAAGATTGATATAAGTGAAGGAAGAAGTAGACAACACTACAAGTGAGTGGATGATGGTCGCCACCACCTACCACAGTATTTAAATTAAAAAAGTACAAAAGCACTGCTTCTCGTTGGGCACACAGAAATCAAGAAATAGTAAGAAAATTCTCAGACTCCTACAATACCGATAAACTTTGACAAAATCTGTAACGTGTAGCCAAATCTTGTCAAAATTTTAGCTAAGAATGTTCGAATGTCCTTAGATGTGGTCCCAAAAGCTCAAGACTGGCATCCTTACCCCCCATCCCTCTCACATTCCCTTTACCTTCCTTGGACTTTCCTCACACTGCCGCTCATTTCCCCTTGTTTACCCTCCCCTCACCTCTAATTCCCCTCATCCCTCAAACCTCTATTTCCCCCCACTGCTCTCACCTGCCCTCTTGTCCTCTTACTGCCTCGTCTCCACCAATTTCTCACTCATATAGGTTAGGTCGTCGACGAGTTTAATTGCATACCAGCCAATAATTTCCACATACATCAGCAGGTCTTCAGTTACGTGTATTTCATATGCACTCTTTCATCAGCAATTCCATTCACTCATCTCTGCCTATATTCCCATCCACACCTTCCCTTACCCTCCCCTCCAGTAACAGTTCCCCGTCCTACATGTCTTTCTTTACTTGTTTTGACCGAGGAAGTTGTATTTATTTTGTCCTTGTACTACTTGTCGATTTTGTTCAGCTTAAGAGAACCGTCTGCACTGTCCACTTTAGCTATTGTTATGGGGGTATGTATTACGGTGCACTGTTAACCCTTAATTAATCACCAAAAAAGGGAGATAAGTTAAAGTTCACAAGAAAACTAACTTACTTTACTACACATTATAACATACACACACCAGAGAAGAAACCAGGATCCGTTTTACAAAGGGGAATTCACATAGGCCTCACAGTACAGATGTAAAACGAGTTATTTCTTACCTATCCAGATTACAGTCAGTGGAGGCTACGTACTCACAGAGCTCGAGGAACTGGGAGAAGTCGTCGATGATATAATCCAGATATAAACCACACTCTAGTGTTGTTTGGAGAAGTGAACCAAAAATGGGAAATGTTGCACAAAGTGTGTTTTGTAATCAGAGTAACCTGTCTAGTAATGTGTGAAAATATGTGGAAAAATGCAGCAAAATGTGACAAAAAGTGTAACGTGAGAGTAAGTGATAAAAGGTGACAAAAAAGTGACTAAAAGTGTCGCTCTTGCTAGGTCCTCGAGCTTATAAAGTAGCCTTACTCTGCCTCTCCCGGCTAACTAGCCACTAGGCTGTCTTAAGTGTAATCTCCAGCCATACACAAACAGTGGAGGCACCTGCTACCAATGAGGGCCTAACACATCTCACACACAACCATTAGCGAGCCATTCAAGCAAACGTTTTTAGTCCTCTATTGGCAGATACTCTCATTTTGCTCCTCCCACACTGTAAGTCACACCCACTTATGGTTAAGGACCAAAGGGTCGTGGTGTAATTTCTGGGAAAAACAACCAGCGTTATCTGCCCAGAAGCATAAAATTTGACCGCTAAGTAAACACAGGGAAGATAGTGAGGTCTAGGGTTATACCCTTACAGGCAGCAAAATTGATAACACAAAAGATTTAACGTTCTTGATGGCTCGCCTGTCTCCTTACATTATCTTCTCATCTTTTATTTCACCCATTCGCTACTGGGGTAACTAGGCCAGTGACACTGTGCGTGAGACTGCCGTCTGTCCATTCTTAATACTGAGCCATAAGAAGAAAGTAATACTAGAATATAGCGTTAGTCACGAAAAAGTTATATGAGAAACGATAGAGCCGTAGTATTGTCGTATTCTGCAGTTAAGCTATAGGAAATAAGTGCAATAGGACAGAAATCCGCGCCATGTTAAGGTGAAGGAACTGTAGTAGAGGAGTTAATGGCGTTTGTATCTAACTCTTCCAGTTGAACATCTGTCCAGTAAAATAAAGTTGCCTGGAATTAGCAAAAAGAAAGAGAGAAAAAAAGAAATGTCTCCCCTCCCCCACTCCCCCCCACACACCTCACACTACCCTCCCTCCACTTTGCCCACATCACACCTACGTCACACCTGCGTCACAGCGTCACTCCACCTGGCTGTTGTGACACCTGATGCCTCTCCTCCATATTGGATACGGAATTGATACTCTCCCTCCCTCCACTTCTCTCCTCTCCCTTCCTCCACTTTTCTACTCTCCTTTCTTCCCACTCTTCTCCACTTGTCTCCACTCCTCCGCATAACTGCTCATTGTCTCTTTATTTCATCTCCTCTTCTGCCTCTCACCGTCTCTCCTTACCTCTCCCCCTCTTATGTCTTTTCTCCTCTTTTCTCTCCGTCGCCCCACGCCTTCCACCTCACTTACTATCCTTGCCTGAGATTCCTGTGTTCATTACGTTAGCGCAAACAGCGTCGATAGGACCAGTAGTCCTATCGACGCTGTTTGCGTACTTACTCTGCTGCCTGTGTCGTATGTTGTCCACCTCTTGCGCATCCACTTTACTTCACTTGTCTCCCATCTTTCCTCTCCACTTCTCACCTTTCCTACACTTTTTCCCTCCCTTTCCAGTTTCCCCTTTCCTTTCCTCCCCTTTTCCCCTCTTTTGATGCTCGAGCGGCTGTAGAACAACCCATCTTTGTCTGTCCCTCTAACATTTTCTTTGGAAACGAGATGATCTGTTCCCGTAGTCTTTAACGGATCATGCATAAGGGCCTGAAGCTCCCCATATGTCTAGTATTTTTGCAGGCTACTTATTCCCCCTTCTATTCCTTTGACCCTTTTCACTGCATCCCCTTCGCCCCATTCCTCCCCCCCCCCCCCCCCCCCCCCATCTTCCCCTTCCTCCCTTCTCCCCTGCCTTCTATTCCTCCACAGTGTTCCTTTCCCACACCGTGCTGTCTTTTTCTCTCCATGTCCCCTTTCTTTGCACACTTCCGTACCCTTTAGTTCCTCTTATTTCTCGGTATCTTTCCTGTGTTCGTCCTATCGCCCCTTTTTCCTTATTCTTCATTATGTCCATATCTTTCCACACTTTGTTCCTTCCATGCTGTTTTCATCTGTTTCCGTAATTACCATCTCTGTCACCATCGCCACTCATTTTTCCCCGATTCTCTTCTCTGCACTCCTTCTCATCCCTCTCCACACGTATCTCCAATTTATATGTATCAGATTTCTCTCCCTAAACACTCTCCCCCCCACCCCGTATTTTTATCTCGTACGTATTTTTCTGCATTCATCATCCATTACCCTTTAGCAATCTTCCCACCTCCTCCTCCCTCATCATAAATTATCTAAGAACTGAAAGCTAACCTGATCCGAGGGCGTGGGCTTGTTTAGTTATATGAGTAAATACATAAATAAAGATGCCGGTAGATAGACTGATACGTAGATTGAGTGTAGCGGATATGGACAGGTAGATAAATGTGGATGAAGTTTTATGGCGTTAGCTTGAGTCATTAATTGCTTGATTAGTTGATTGGTTGGTTGATTGATGGATTAGTTGGTCGATTGATTGATTGGTTGCTTGGTTGATTAGTTGATTGGTTGATTGAGTGAATAGTTGGTTGGTTGGTTGGTTAGTCTGCTTGGTTGAAGAACAGAGAAAGACGGAAGCAATTGGTAAGAACATAGAAAGAGTAATCGGGAGAAACACAGATGGATAGATAGGTAGACAGATTTAATTAGACAGGTAATTTATATAAAAATGTTCATGTACAGTTGTTTTCGACGTTTTCCAGGCTCGTGTCAGCTTGGAATGGTTGGTATGCCTGGTTGTGAGGTGCGTCTCCTAACACTCATGCTCCTATGACTCACTCAGCCGGGTAGGTTCGACTGAGGTTACCCGGAACAGAATAATAGAATTGTCCCGACGATGAAGGGGTTGGTGATGTCAGTATTAACACTCCTAGACTGTTATGACTTTCGAGCATATAAGTATCTTTTGGAGTGAGGCAGAATAGCGCATCCAAGTTAATCATTTCGCAGTGCAATAAAAGAATTTAGCTCAGACGCAGTTGTTGGTCCATTGGCCAGGGCGATCCAGTGGGAGTGAGTGCCTGGCTATACGAATTAGTTGAATATCTAAAAGTGGCATGCATTTTTTTTTCTTTTTTATATATTCCCTTAAATGTACCATAATAAGACTACTGTGGTCTAGCCCAGATTCCCTACGCTTTGCTGGGTAATATGTGATCGACTGTTTGCATGTGTATATCTGTCTGTCCATCTGTGTATGTATGTATATTTGCATGTAATACTATGTATGTATGTATCTGTCTGCCAGATCTGTTTATCTATCTGTGTGTCTCTGTCCATCTGTTTTTCTACCCATCTATATCTGTGTTGTGCCTGTCCATTGATCCATCTATATTTCTCTGTCTATCAATCTAATGTATCTGTCCATGCATCCTTCTATATCTGTCTGTCTACTGTATATCCATCTGTCTGTGTTTATAGCCCGATACCTAAATCCCTAAGAGGGTGGTTACGAACTAATTGCCTCCACGTCACCTTTTCCTCTACCATCCTGCTCTCCTGCTCCCCCCCCCCCCGCCTACACCACTCCTTCCTACACCCTCCCTCATGGTATTTACAGCTGATGTGCCAGAACTGGAAATATACCGCCTCAAGATTTCGTTCGTTGTCTTGTTTTGCCTGACGCTTACGTTTGTGTTCCACGTGGCTTTGTAGATTTCGTCACACCTCTTCTTAAGCGATTTATTCTACACACTGCATCTCAGCATCCTCTTGTACTGTATATAATTATTGGGAATTGTGTCGATATAAAGGTGATAACATACAACAGATTATTAAGGTTTATTATTATTATTATTACTATTGTATTTATTTATTTATTATTATTATTATTATTATTATTATTATTATTATTATTATTATTATTATTATTATTATTACTGTATTATTATTATTATCGTTATTATTATTATCATTTTCATTATTATTTTTATTATTATTATTTTATTTATTGTTATTATTATGATGATGATGACGATGGTGCAGAAAAAAGTCGCTTCAGAAGAGGTGCTGCCAAGCCTACAATGCCACCTAAAAAAAAACCATATACTGTTCCAGTTAGTATTTCTTTATTGTACACAGGAAGGTAGATAGATAGATGTAGATAGATAGATAATAGAAAGATAGATGAGATAGATAAGATAAATAGACAGACAGACAAAGGTAGCTGATTGAAGAGACAGCATTAACACACCCACCATGAGGAATAAATGGACGAAGTTAAATTGTATTACGGAATTAAACACACGCCTGGCCATCCGCTGAATCCAGACGCGTAGATTAAATAAAGAGAAGGAATGGAGGCAATAGAGAGATGGATGCCGAGGATGGATGGGGGGAAATGGAGCGTGCGTAAGGAAGATGAATTTGGTTTAAGAGTAATAAATTCAAGCCCCTTAGAATGTGTTATGTGTTTCTCTCTCTCACACACACACTCACACACACACACACACACCAGCAGCTTATTCATGACGAGTCTCCAGGGCTTTTAATTGTCAGAAGTTTATCTTGTTTTCTTTTTTCTTTCATTCTTTTTTTTTTTTACATAAAACTTTTAGCCTCGTCGGGAACACTGAGAGGGAGTTAGTTAATAAAGTTGTGGGAATTGAAATAGTGACGAGTGTCGCATGAGTAGGTGGGTAGGTGATAGAGATGGATAGGTAGATGGATTGGTAGATTTTGGTAGATAGGTAGGTTTATTGGTAGTTAGATAGGGAGGTAGATAGATTGGCTGGTGAGTCGATCGATTGGGTAGGTAGGTAGAATAATATATTGGTGGATTCATAGAGAGTTGGATAGGCAGGTGGATAGATTGGTTTGGTAGGTAGGTAGGCTATCCGTCCAACCGTTTCACTTGCTTAATTAGTAGGTAGGTAGGTAGAATGATTGATGAATGGATGGATGGACTGATTGACTGCTCGGTTAGAATATAGATGGAATGATGGTTGAGTCCTAAAGTACATAGATTGAATGATATTCCGTGTACGCATATATAGGTAGGTAGTTAGAGTGATGGTTAGATAGGCGTGCATATATAGACAGGTAGGCAGGTAGAACAATACGCTTAACTGGACCTCTCACGTTAGATCACTTGTTAAAACCACCTCAGAGACACTTGAATTATTGTATTGCACAGAATCCGTAACTGCACTGGCGAGCAGTTAGCTATAGTTTACTAGAGTCATGTGTGCTCTCAGCTCGAATATTGCACACCCTTGTGAAGTGGATGTGGAGAGGTTGCTAAACAACTGGACAAAATTCAGAACACAGCTGTAAGTATAATTAATAACCCAGCTGTTACAAATTAACTGCCTCCCCTACAAGTAAGATGGAATGTTGCCCTCCTTGCATTATTTTACAGATACTTTTGTTTTTTCAGACGAAGTTGCATCCAATATGACACCTCTCCACGCCTTTCCCCGTGTTACACGGGCGTCTGGTAGCACTCATGACTGGAGAGTCACACTGCCATATTGCAGAACTTCTGCCTATCAGATTTCACATATTCTCCAAACTGCTTCTTTTTGGAACTCGCTTCCCAAGATTAGTTTCCCCCCAAAATTTCAACCTGCAGCTGTTCAAACCCAACTGTTACAGATTTTTTTTTTTTTAAATGAAATGGAGGGAATCTGTAACCTGTTGTATGGATTTTTTTTTGTTTTTCTTTTCTCAGTTCATCTTCTATTTAAAAGAGTATATAAAGAGAGATAGGTAGGTAGGAAGATAGATGATGAATAGAAAGGTATGTAGTTAGGTAGATTCATTGGTGGGTGTGGCTTTGTTCGGTAAATAATTGCATTGGTAGATAATTATCGGATACCCAGAGAAGTCGGTGCATCTAAAGTTATTAGACAGAGACACAGTTACCGGTAGTGATGTGTATGATAGATACAGTTGCCTACATAGATAGATTAAAACATAACTGATCCGTACGCAGGCTAATGTAGTGCATAGTAGACGGATGAAGTAATTTGCAAAATATATAGATATAGATCCTGTCTTGTACTGAATTGTGGGGACCATATCTGTTTCCCTAAGTATGAAGAGTAACTGAGGTGCCCTAGTGTGAAAAGGGGCAGTGTGATCTGTACATTTGGGGTCAGCAGCGTGTGATTTTTGTTTGAGGTCTGGCAATGTGGCTGGTGTGAGAGGCGTTTCGGTGTTTGGTATGGCAGTGTGAGATGAGGTAGTGTGAGGGGTTGGAGTATGAGGTATGTGTGACGGGTGGCAGTTATAAAGCGTGGAAAAGTTTAGTATGCCAGTATGAGCTGTGTGTGAAGAGTGGCGAGATGACTGAGTTGAGTATGAGATGTGGAAGTGTGTGATACGGCAGTAGTATATTCCATTGCACACTGTCAATTCTTATGCTTTGTATGAAATTCACCCATGTCCATATCTATCTGTCTTTCTGTATCTGTTTTGTCTGGCTGTCTGTCCATCTATCTGTCTGTATCTGTCTGTCTGTATCTAATCTATCTGTCTGTCTGTCTGTCTATCTACATCTATTTGTCTATCTACCCCTCCCTTCCTGGCGTTCCTGTATTGTGCTGTGGAAGAAGATCCTTGACACATATACGGTACTTCCTGACTCACCTTCACTCCCACCCCATCCACCCACCCACACCACACCGTCTCCTAAATCCTTTCAATACACTGACCTTCTGTATTGCTTTATGCTGGTCATTTTCAGACGATTGTATTGCAGGTGCTACAAACAGTACATTAACCCTTTCAGTGCGGCGACGCCTGTTTTATTCTATCGTGGTAGGTGGTGGTGGCATCATCCACTCATCTGATGTTGTGCTGCCTACTTCTTCCCTAGGTTACTCTACACTGAGTGACAAACTTTATTGTTTCCTATAACCCAGGTAACCATTGACAATGCTGGGTGGTAACCATATAACCAAAATAAAGGGGTGATGTGGAGCCTGCTGTGGTGCCCCTGCTAACTAGGTGGAGAGACGCAGATGTGGCGTCCATCCAGGAACTAAACCTCCACAATCTTCCCCGGCGGGGCGCTGTCCACCTCAAAGATTATCAGTTCACTACATGAGGTTGGCCTGTAGGGGCGATTGCTTGCCTGCGGTTGATGAGTCTGCTCGGCCATACAGACTGGAGTTACTCTGCTGCTCCTTCAGGGTTATTTATGCGGCCCCCAAACTGTTTTGTTCAAGTTAGAGAAGCCCTTTGGAACTGAACGGAGTGAAACCCTTTAATCCGGTGACCTGCTGCTATGTCTTATATTTTAATCATTTTTCCATCAGATGATTTCATTCAGCTCATGACAGATCTCAACTAGTACAAGGATTAATGAAGGCTTTAGCTGCTCCTCCAGTCCGAAAAGTCTCTTCAAAGCCGAATTTAATAGTACGATATCAGCAAAACTAAAATATAAAACATGTCATTGGAGAGAAATTTATAAACTGCTTCTACAAAATGAGTACAGTACATTTCAGTTAATGGGCTGGTAATTAAGGGATGGAGTGTTTGTATGGTGAATTAGTGGTGGTTTGTGCTGTATTTAAGTGAGGTGTTAATGAGTGTTGCTGTTGCTTAGAAATGACCCAGCTGCGGAGACGAGAGGGTAGTCTGAGGGGAAACTGTGGTAGTGATGATAACGCTGTGGATAGTTTCAAGCCTGGATGTGTTGGTAATGAATAACTATGAGGATACAGATACATGCTACTGTTATGGGGAAATACTCATGTTTTATTCATTATCGTAACCTCTTCAGTGCTGTGACGAATTTATTTTCATATATCTTCTCTCTTCTGACGATTTTCTCTAGAGTAAGAGAGAATTATTTGCAGGTACAGGAGTTAACTATAGCCCTCACAAACCTCCCTGCAACTACAGGTGATCGCTTAGCTGTGTATAATCATTTGAAACAAACAGTAAATAAAACAATACAAAACACGTCATGGGAGTGAAGGCTTTACTAATGATAGTGTGTCAGTCATGATGGTGAGTCAGCCACAGGAAATCTTTACATTGTGGCAACTTTTCTACATAAAAGAATATTTGCAACAGTAGCTGGAAGATTTAGAAAACTTAGATATGAAGTATCATACTGAGAGTTAAGTCTCTCTCTCTCTTTCTCCCTCCCTCCCTCTGTGTGTGTGTGTGTGTACGCATGCAGACATGCGCGCGCGCGTGCATGCCTGTCTGCTTCTATCGTGTGGCTGTGTGTGAGTGTCATATTGCTTGAGGATGTGTTTCTGTGTGCGTGTGTGGGCGTCTGTGCGTGTGCGTGTATGTGAGCGGTGAGAGAGGATGCACCTGAGAGAGGGTTTAATTAAGGCGTCTGAGGCAGGGCAGGTAGGCTGGTGTTGGCTGTGTGGAGACGAGCCCCGCCTTGGCCCTGTGTGTGGGCAGTGTGACCGGCTCTCATACACGATATACAGTAATACACCTCAGCATCCACTCCAATTTTACCTGTATTGTTGGAGATAGGGGCCCGAGGCTAGGCTGTCATGTACAACGTTTAACACTTTCACTACGATGACTAATTCTTACATTTAAGCCTTTACTATAGTGACTATTTCTTGCAGTCTCCAGCGTAACTAGTCTTTACAACACGGTATACTACACGCATACATCTATTGCTGTGTTAGATGTACTGTATACCCGTTGTGAGGTGTAGGGGTCTGAGACTAGGATACCGTAGCACCCTTTCACCTCCTTCACCTCTTTTATTGATCATCTTTGCCGTCCCCTGTGGCCAGTCCTTCCATTCCCGTCTGAGTTTCTCGTGTGAAGTACCCAGGGCTAAGATAACGAAGCGTACCGTCCTTCCTCCACGGTATATTACACACTAACCTCCACTCGTACTCCTGTGTTGGTCTGCCACTTGTGATACGGAGGGGTCTGGGGCGTCTTCGTAATCCGGAGTGTTTAGCTCCTTTAATACGATGGTGGGTCGGTTCCTTTCTTCGTACTTCTTTCCTTTCTGTTTTCATTTTTCCGTTTCTTTTCCTTTTTTTAAATTTCTTTGCTAATTTCAGATGGCTTTTTACTTTGGTAGTGTTAGATATAGCCTTCATTAACCTCTTAAATGCTGGAGTCTATTCCATACTAGTTCGGTGGAGAAATTATTGAATGTTAGAAAGAGAGCAAGCATTGTGGAAAAGCAATTAGGCAAGAGAGCGAGAGAGAGAGAGAGAGAGAGAGAGAGATTTTACGACAAAGAAAGTGAGGAAAGAAAAGTTTATTGTGTGTTTGCTTGAGGGGAAGTTGGCCAAGGGGGTGAATTATGCAAACCCAGGATAAAGTTGAGCTCTCTCTCTCTTTCTCTCACACACATACACACACACACATATATATATATATATAAATATATATCTATATCTATCTATCTATCTGTCTATATGTAGATAGATATATAGATAGATAAATAACAAATCTATATCTGTCTACAGTACTGAATCCATTTGCTAATCTATTGCACATATCTATCAAATGAATATCTTTATCTGTCAGTCTGTCAGTCTGTCAGTCAGTTAATCTATCTGTTTATCTAAGTACTGAACAATACTCAATTCATTTGCTAATCTGT
>JAGKTI010031259.1:0-12182 GCA_018397915.1 Birgus latro
GTTTCCTGAGGCCCAACAGTCCTCCAACGTACCATTCACCTTCACATGCCAGCACTTCTGCGCCAACATTCACCATTCTTACTGAATACATGTTAAGGATGTCTCATACAACACTGGTAATTGGTTTTAATGAAGGTGTAGTAATTTCGGCGGCACTTTCGTAGATCAGTACAGTTTATTTTAAAGGAATTCAAAGCTTTTAAACTGTTTCCTGCCCACAGCTAGGATTCGCACTCACGACCACTGTGACAGTAGACGACCACTCTGCCGACTCGGATATCGGTCCCCAGCACGGCAAAGATCCCCAACTCCCTTCCTATCGGCCGAAAGAAGAATTGTGAACACCAGAATGAGAGCAACTTCAGCCTTCAGTCCGTCATGTTCACCTTCAGATGAACCTTGGGTTTCAAATATTAACACTCGAGCCGTTCATGGTGGTAGGAAATGGGAAATGGATAATGATGTGATGGTTATTATCTTCTTGAAATTATTCATGTCTGTGTATATTATGTTCTTGATATTTTTTAAATGATTTTCTTGAAATTACGAGAGATTTTTTGAGCTGAGGGGGCTTAACTTGTCCATTAATTCAGTACTCAGCAGAAGACTTGGAAATATCATGGTCCGAATATGAGATCATTTACGACGATAGTTATTAGCCTCTTCGACAGGATGACGTCCTTTCATTCTAATTACACTACCACGAAACTACTTAACAACGATTCCGCTGAACTATCGTATGGAATGGGTTCATTAAAACTATAACAATCCATTGCGTGTCCAAAAATTTCTCGTTAACTGAATAACTTCGCATGATAATAGATGTCTTCAACATTATTTAATACCACTAGACTAGATTGCTCTTGCACAGGCGGGATAGTTCTCAATGAAAACTTTAACCTTTTTAGCACGTGGACATCTTGCACGTAACATTCTTGCCGCCTCCAAATGAATTCATGTAGCTAAGGAGAGACTTTTCTAACCAAACAATGCGAAGGTGAATGGAGTAGTTCGTGACAGGGGTGTGCCTGCAGAATTGGATGAGATTGGTGATGTACTAGTGGACATTTGTGTGGGGAGGGGGTTGGTGATAGACAATACCCTCTTCAGACACAAAATGATCCACGTATACGTGTCGACAGATGAGAAGGGTGGGTGGTGAACTGAATGAACGGAAGGCAATGAATCAATATGTGTGTTGATGAAATAATGAAATGGAATGTCCTGGATGCAAGAGCATACAGAGGTTGGGGGAGTGGATTTTAGAGTCAAGTAGAAATGCGATAGAGGAATGAAGAGATAGTAGGGCAGGAGGAAGGAGAGTAGAGAGGCTGCAAGAGGATGGAAAAAAAAAGGCAAAATATAAGAGAGAAATGGAGGAGCGATTTGGTAAATATGATTCAGAGCAGATGGGGGAGGTGGAAGGTGTGAGCATGATATTCACAGAAGAAATTTGTGCAGCGAGGTGAAGAGAAGACGAAAGGGGGTACAAGGAACAGCATCGTGGATTGAAGAGGTGAGACAAGCTGTGGTGCAAAAGAAAAAAAACATGTAGTGAAGGGATGGGAAGTAGAGGCATGGAGGAAGATGAAAGATGGAATATAGTTATATGTAGAGAGGAAAAGAGATGTGAAAAAGATTAGTAATAGAGAGTATGAAGAGAGTGGATGAGGAATGCGGAAGGAATATGAGTGTAATGTGGAGAGGATGTAATGTTGAAGAAGGAGGTAAAGAGACTTAGACAGGGTGATATAGAAAGTAGCAGGGGAGTGAAATAAAAATGGGAGATTAATGGCGGAGAAAGGAGAAAAAGTGAGCGGATGAACAAAACATTTGAAGGAACTGTTAAACATAGACAATGAAAGTAATGCGAGTATAAGTTGATGGGGATTGACTGGAGAAGGAGGGAGATGAGAAGGGAGAAAATGAACAGTAGGATAGTAGTAAAGCAAGCAATGAAAAAAATGAAAATAGGGAAAGCCCCAGGAACTGACGGAGTGTGGGATGAAATACTGAAGCACAGGAGAGAGAAAGTAATAGAACCAATATGGAAGATGTGATGATTGGCCTGGAAGGAAGGTACAGTCCCGGAGGATTTGAAGACAAGTATAATTATTCCCCTATGCAAAGAAAAAAGGGAAAGAAAAGTGTGTGGTAAACAGAGAAGCATTTGTCTTTTAGTGTAGAAGGAAAAGTATATGGTAGGATACTTACTGACAGAGATTAGAGAAATACAGTGGAATTAGTTGGAGGGGAACAGGGAGGTTTTAGGAAGGGAAGACGTTGTGTGTTTCAGATATTCACCCTAAAATCTTTAGCGGAAAAATTTCTTGAGAAGGGAAAGAAATTGTGTGCGGCCTTCATGGATTTGGAGAAAGTATATGACAGAACGGACTGTCAATGAATGTGGAAAATCCTAACAAAATGTGGGGTAAATGGGAAGCTGTTGAATGCTGTAAAGAATGTGCGTTAGGGTGCTAAGGCTGCAGTGCGTGTGGATGGTCAACAGAGTGAATTTTCCTATGTTGGACAGATACATGGATGTGTCATGTCTCCATATCTGTTCCATCTGTATATGGATGGGGCTATAAAAGAGATACAAAGTAGGACAATGGATGTTCGGACGGCCCTAATGGGAGAGGGCAGCTTTGGAAACTTCCTGTGCTATTGTTTGCAGATGATACTGTTTCTTTAAATGAACACGAAGGGGAACTGCAAGGCTTGGTGAATGACTTTGGGAGAGTGCGTAAGAAACGGAATCTAAAGATGAATATAGGGAAGAGTAAACTTGTGGTCTTCGAGAGAAATGAAGTCACTGATTGTACGGTAAGGTTGGAGAATGAGGAAATGGAAAATGTGAGTGCATTTTAGTACTCGGGTAGTATGATGAATAAGAAGGGAAGTTTAGAGCATGAAGTGCCTGAAAGGGTAGAAAAGGGAAGAAAAGTTGCTGGTTCTTTGAAAGCAGCGATTTAAAATGGGGAAGTATGCATCGAAATAAAGAAGTCATTGCATGATAGTATTGTGATACCAGTTCTAACTTACGAGTATGAGAGCGAAACTTGGACATTATTGGACGGACACTGGTCGAGAGTGAGATTAATGGAAATGGGTTATTTGAGGAGGTTGTGAAGTTAACTGGAGAGAGAGCTTGACAGAGAAGGAAGTGAAGGAGCGTTATGGTGTAAATGTGGACGTGATAAAAACCATTAGGAGAAATACATCGAGGTGGTTTGGCCATGTGGAGAGGATGGAGAGCGTGAGACTAACGAGGAGAGAGTATGTGAGTGAACTGGAGGATGGGAGAGGAAGGGGGAGACCTAGGATGAGAAGGAGGGATGGAGTGGAAAGGTATATGAGAGGGGGGGGAGGGTGAGCTGGAGGGATGGCAGCGAAATGACGGGGGACAGGGCGACATGGAGGCGATTTGTTTGTGGCCATCCCTTACGGGATTAAGCTGTCTGGCTATAGATAGACAGATAGATAAACTTTATTACAAGGCTGACTATGGGATGTTGCTCTAAGTTTAATATAATCATCTGGAAGTAACAAAGCGAAATATCAAGACGTCTCGAGTTGAAGTGTTTAATTTGGTAGGTTCTTGCACTGGGACTGAAAGAAATCTTACCTAAGCCGAATATAATCGTTCGTCGGGAGGAGGAACATATATAAATAGTTCCTTTGTACTGAAGGGATAAACCACTTCACTACAATGACGTCTAACCAGATTATTTTATTTATTTTACAAGACCTATCGGGTAGTAATAGGACAAAAAACGTCTCCATCTATGCTCTATCACCAAATCGAAATTTCTTCCTATACTGAATATAACTGCATAGTCAGAGCACAAGTAAAAAAGAAAAAAAACTTTAAACAATGGGTTCAGAAGATTGGATGGTCTAACTGTTACGAACACCAGTATGAGTTATGGAGCTGCCGTGTAAGAATGGGGTCGACTCTACAAAGGAGGGGAAGGAGGGGAGGGGAGGCCTTCGATCACTCACTGCCACCACGGGGCGCAAGCTGGCCACAGATGTTTATTCCCTTACGATAACGGTTTTATTATTTTATTCTTGCTATCACAACTATGTTTTGCTGAATTTATGATAAACCTTTTTCAACTGAGCCTCCAAACCCCCTTTTGTATGAGAGGTCTTTGCCCTCCTGAAGATGATAATTTGTCAGTACAACGAGAATAAATATGAAAAAGGAAACAGTGCATTTTCTGGATTATGGTAGCCTACTATTTGGCTCCCACACCTTGCAAGGACATTGGAGGTTTCTATTTATTTTTGAAGCGGGGGAGGGGGGAAGCGATGTGATAAATTAGTGATGCAAGAGAAGCAAAAAAGTAAATTATCGTAAAGGAAGAATTTACGAAAAGTCAGGCTAGATTGACATTTTATTACATATTTTTCATAATCTAATCCCTGTTGCATTTAGTAGGTAGACTTCCCCACATTCAGACACGTTTATATTAGGCAGTAAATAATGCGATTTTTTTTTCGACGTATTTTTCTACACTGATCCAACAACATTTAATAATTAAAATTGAAATATACTCAAAGAATATTCATACCTCAATAAAAGGTATACTTAGAGGAAACTAGGCATAGTATAAGTAATTCGTATTTATAAATGGTTAATTGTGAAATATTTGTGTTATGTATATAGGTATATATGTTACAGGCAGGTTGTGAAATCAGTCACTATGAGCAGGTCAGTTTGAGGAAAATTGTTTGATATTGATGGGTTAGTTTAAGCTGACTTAATTTAGGGTAAGATTAGAATACCACGTGTCTCAGACCTCCAGATCAGATTGGTCGGCGCGGCAGCGTAGGTTTCACATGTCTAAAGAGGTTCAACCTGATTGGTTGGCACTCCTGAACTTTAACCCTCCATAATCCCTGCCCACAGTCCCAGGCATGGCCACAATAACGTTTTATATTCTAATATAAAAATCATCTGCGACAATTAAGTAATTGTTAAAAACGACAGTAGAAGGTGAGATATGTATACTGTCAAAAGGAAATTTCAAAGGTCTATGGTTTTTAGAAAAGACAATATGTCCATTTAAAGATGATGCAGGATTTAGCTGAATATTGTTAAAAACTAGGGGGTACTCCTGTGGAAGATTTTCTTGGGTTGATACATATAAGAACTGAGTTTTTGATGCATTAAAAACAAAAAGATTATTTTTATCCCAAAGACATGACCCAAGTCAGACATTAGGTGTGCCATAACCTCATCCCTTGTTCGTTGAAGTAACTGTTGAGATGGATGATGCTGGAAGTGAATGGAGAGGTGAAGGGTGAAGTCATCAGCGTATGAATGGATACGGTTAGATGTACAGCTTAGTAGGTCATTGATGAAAAGAGAGTTGGTGATATCTCGCTTTCCCTCCACCCACATGTCCTCAGCAAGAATACTGTTGGGGTCTCTCCTCACATCACTGACTCTGATTCCCAATTATCCTCACAAAAAATTAAAGATGTACTCACCAACAACCCTAATAAATCCGAGCTGCTTTCTGACTGGCTTGGTGTTGACCTGACACATGTACACGCCCTGGTCTTTCTTGGTGAGGTTGGTGATGGTCAGCACCCACGCCTGAGCCTCCTGCGTGGCTGATATGCGTGGGTTCTTCGTGATGACTTGCGTGGCCACTGTTAGCACTGTGCGACCTCCTGTCCCTTTGTAGATCCATGCCACCTGAACAAGAAACAGTGCAACATTAACACTCTCGCGATCACACAACTTATGTGGTGCCTGTCACCACTATGCGATTACCCATCCCTATGTAGAGCCACTCCACCTGAACAAGAATACAGTGTAACATTAACATTTTCAGGTTCATATGACTTGTGTGGCCACCATCATTACTGTGTGACCATCCATCCCTTTGTAGATCAATGCTGCCTGAACAAGAAAACCGTGAAACATTAACACTCCCAGGTTAATATGACTCGTGTGGCAACCTACGGTAGCGTGTGACCATTCATCTCCTTGTAGATCCATGTTACTTAAAGAAGAGGAGAACAATATTCTCACTGTCTAAATGAAAAAGAAAATACATGGGGATCGAGTAATGAAACACAGGAAGAAGTAGAATGCAAAAAATATAGGAATAAATGGAAACAAGTCCCTTTGTCACTCCATGTCGCTTGTGTACAGTAAAAAAAGTGAGAAACAAATTTCACAAGCTTACTGTAGACTGCAAGGCAATGAAATAAACTGGAAAACAAAATAAAGTAAATGAACAGTTTCTTCCTGTGCATTATGAGAAAACCTGCGAAATGCATACTCAATCCTGCATTATGCATGCCGACTTGAAAAAATTGCATAATAATATTACTTCTTCATAAAAGAAGTTAGTATCCCGATGTATAAACCATTCAGCCGCAGTGATGGCATACTGTATTTGAAGGGGTAATATCCCGGGATATACTGAGTGATTGAGTGAGTGAGTAGTAGTAGTAGTATATTAGTAGCAGTAGTAGTGGTAGTAGTAGTAGCAGTAGTAGTAGAAGTAGTAGTAGTAGTAGTAGTTAGTGGATGGGAACTCATTCAACAACATGTACTAAGGTATCAGAGCAATATCTGCCCTTCTTCCCCTATTTTATACTCTTTATAAATTATACAGTAGGGGCTGACCCCGTGAAAATACGGTGGGAAATTTTACGTAGTGGATGACATTATCAAGGAATGATCTGAGAGGGTTTGCTGAAGTCTGTGCTCACCGTCTCCAGTTTCTGATTGTTTATATTCTGGGGAGGGGTTGGCTGATCCCTCAAGAATCATTGAGGGGTCACATTCCCCAATTACCGCATTACGGATGAGAGTCCATTGTACAGCAGACCTTTGTTATATGCTGAAACGATATGCAATGAATCATTTAATGCATGAGAAAAGTTATGATTTTTTTTTCGGATTACAATAGCATTTTCACATAGACGACCATTATGACTTTGAAAAATGCCTCTCTAGTCCATTAACGATCGTTTTTTTTCGCTTACACGACAGCCAGCACGGTAGCTTATTGTTATTTTGTTTGTTCCAAGAAGACCTTTGAACCCACTACTGAAGGGTTTGTTAGAGTCCGTGATAGAACAATCGTGAGTTGGAGTTTAAGCAGCAAGTGAAATGACATAACTATCAGCTTAGGTGAGTTGAAAACTAATTTTCGGGTTAAATTTTGGTGGTAAGCAACAAGTAAACTGAAGTGAAGTGAAGTAACTACCTGTCTGGATGAGTTGCAAACGTGCTTTTAGACTTGTTTCTGGTGGTAAACAGCAAATAATGTGCAGTGTATTGAAATAATTATCACTTTAGGTGAATTGCACTCTTGTTTTTAGACTCGGTTGGGCTGGTGACCCTTTGCCAAAAGCATATCACCATTTAGCCCAAGATGTAAATGCTCGACATACAATAAAATAAATCGTTATGAGATGGATATTTCAAACTCATCTCATTGTAAAACGATGGCGATCTGTGCAATGATACCAGAGCCATATGTACGCTCTTTTCAATATATCTGAGAATTTTTTATTGGAGGAGGTTTGACCCCCCTCTCCCCTAAACATCGCAGTTGAAAATTGTACATAGTGGAAGACCTTTTGAGTAACCAGCCGAACTTGCATGGACGTTTCATTCACATCTATCAAATAGCCTGTGAGGAGTTGAGGGGCAGATAGACAAACACATAGCTGAATCTCGAGCAACGGTATAGAGTGATCTGTTTTACCTGATGCTGGGTATAAGTAGGGAGTAATTAATGTGGCGCAGGGTGGTAAGAAGGGGTAAAAGTGAGATTTTCGGAAAGGCGTGAGACTACATGTATGTACCGTTATGCATGCAAACATATTGTTTAACATGTGTTTGAGTACCACGGTCGATGTCCAGCCCATATCGTCTGCATTAGTCGATGATTGACTGTAATACCACTTTTATGTGAAGAAAAATGGTGATAATGTGCAGGTATTTCAGATTTCATGGGATTGCAGCTATGAAGAAATGATGAAGGGCAACTGAAGGAGGGATTTTCTGATAAGTTCATGTAATGCATGAAATCTACAAGCTACTGGTTAATATATGAAAATTTGTATCTTGAGAAAAATACGTTATTACTTCATTATGTATAAGATTTTAAAAGTGTAATTACTTCTCCACCTACAAAGCACACTGATAGATTTGTGTATCAAAAAAGGGTTCTTTATTCTTAATAAATATTAACATTTCAAATGTGTTTTCACTTAATATACAACGTTCACTCCTCCATTATCTTCCTTTCAATACTAAATGTGCTTTCCACTGGAGCAGAGGAAGCTGGACATCCTTAGCTTCAGGACCATTAAATGACTGATGGAGACGAAACTCCACCGTCTCATCCTCGCCGAGAGAGCGCCGAAAATGCCATGGATTCGGTGCAACGATCCCGAGTCTGTGCACAAATGCATCAACACTGGTGTCCTGGCGCTGGATGAACCCATACCCAGACTTCAAGTTGAAACAAATCACGGTGCCAGTGATCGTCGAGGCTCCCGACGACTTGGAACTACTGATGGATGCCCCCCTCAACGGGTCGTAGGCGGATGCAGTAGGAAGGGAAGCCGCTCGCTGATCGGGCATAGTAACGACTGGCCAGGCCAAGCGATGCACGGAGAATCCTAGCTTAGCAGACTGATAGCAAGACTCTGAAGGTGTGCTTCACACCTCACAGCTGGAACTCTCGAAGAGAATAATACAAACAGAGCAGGGAAGGTTTATTGCTATTGTCTATGTAATGTGCATCTGAATGACTTGTTTTTCATCCATATGATAAGTAGAGCATATTAAAATTACCATTTTGTGACGGACGAATGAAAATCCTGTAGAAGTGCTGAACCGCAGCTTCGAATATCCATCATATTTAAAGCACCATGTATCCATCATATTTGAAGCACCATGGCAGGCTACACACCGGTGACTGGGCTAACTCATGGTTAAGGGGTCCAGCAGTATACGGTGAAAATCCGTCAAACGGTCTAGGAGAAGTTTGGGGGATGGACAAACAGACGACAGACAGACAGACAGACAGACAAGCCACCCGGTATACAACCGGGACCTCTTTCTGGGATACCACCCTGCTCACCTCGTTGGAAGGGTGATTACAGTATGACAATATTTTACAACATGCTGTTTTACTTTCTAGAAGAATATCGTACTGCTATAAGTATTGTTGCAACAGTGCATTTACATGACAAACTTTTCATTTCTTTCTGATGGGTGTTGTGCTTTGTTTGTAAACTGGCAGAAAGCGATATTTCTAGCTCTACCAGCACATTACGTCGATCCTAACATGCAGTACAAACCATACTTGTGTCGAATCCTAACCATGTTTTTCAAATATTTTGGTAATATGTTACCCTAACTGCATATATGCCTATATTATCCAGACGCATAGTAGGTTGAAGTTTCGAAACATATTCCCTGCAGTACTCGTCGTCTTTGCTGGCGGGGCTTATACTGTAAAGTGTGAGATATAAACTCATTACCAATTTGCTACGCCAGTCTGTTCGATCGGTCAGCTTTTCATCAGCCTTGGCTTTGACCCCCTACCAGCCATGGGGGTGTCGGAACTTTGGTTCGTGGGTGTACAGTACTTTATTTTTTTTCATTTATAGTGTGGGGGGCACCCTTTTTGTGGGGCTCTGGTTCAGCTGCATGTGGTGATTTTGCTTAATGGTTAATCCAGGCCCAGCATGCTTGAACACCCACGGTATCAAAATGCTTCCCTTGATAAAGGGGTTTTGCCGTGACGCGAATGGAGATCCACCAGGAGCTGATCTACGGACCCCGCCAGTTTATAATAGACCTATATGATGAACCACAGAAAGAAGTGTAGGCCTAATGTAACATGTCTGTCCCAATGAAAATGAGAGCATACGAGACATTTATGATTTATAATAGAAATGCAGCCAAATGCCTATAGATCTATTCAAGACTACTGACAGTGCGGCCTGTGCGTCAGCACTTATTTATGCAATATTATTCTTTTACACTTAAGGCTGCGCCCGTGCGGAGCCCTTGAGGGCGTGGGGCCCTAGGCCTTGGCCTACTCGCCCCCCCCTCCCCAACTCCACCCCTGAACGCAGTCAACAACAGTGAAGGATGGCAGAGCATAGTGTGTCCGGTGGCAGTGGCAGGTTGACAGATACCTATATTTTGCTCGGTTGGTCTCAGTGTGGTTAACGGTAGCGAGTTGCACATACCAACTGACTATCACTCTTCTGTTGTAAATTGTTTCATTTGTTGTTACTGTTGTTATGATCATCATCATCGTTATTATTATTATCATTATTATTATTATTATTATTATTAATGCAGGAAGGACAAGAAGAATGCTGAATCTTTTCGCTTCGCATACTCTAGTGTCATCCCATTTTATTTTATTTTTTTAGCAAATGCCTATGGTGGAGTGGATTGGAAATCATTCTTAATCAATGAAACGCCCGATTAGTACAAAAATAGTATACTGATGCAGGAGCTCCATGGTCTTCGTATGGTGCTTCGCCAAGACATTACACTTTACGGGAGTGAAACACCTCGTTTCCGATAGAATATTAGTGAATGACAGACCGCCATTGTCGTTTCTGGAGATGATCCGGCATTAAATTTGAGAGAAGTCCTATGTCCCCCCCCCTTTTTTTTTTTATATATAAATCAGAGGCAGCAGAAAATGTATTATAAGTTGTTTTGTTTTACTGGAGGGACTAGGACATAAGATTGCTGAAACTTTCAATGTCACATATAAATGTTTATAAAACAAATTTGGAGCTCGTGACCGAATTAACCCCAAATTTGCCTGTGAATCATTATGCCTGTAACGCTTCAGTTACGATGCCTTCCTTGTCCTTCCAGCAAAAATACATCATTGTTCTCTCCTTCAAGGAGAGTATTTTTAATCCATGTTTGTATGTTCATTTGTTTGTCTGTTAGCAGAATTACTTGTATAACTAAAAGAGAGATTTGAACCAAATTTGGTGGGTAGATAGCTCATGTCCCAAGGAACAATCGACTCACTTTTGGGACCGATCTGGATAGTATTACAGATTCTGGATCCGGAAAACACTTTTTGCGAAACCCTAATCAATTATGAAAAAACCTAACTTGTTATGACGAGTGGTTTGGAAATTTGGTCGCCCTTATGGAAGAGATGCGCTCCACTGAGTGCTCCTCTATAGTTACCAGAGGGAATTAATCGCCATAATTATTTATGAATCTGGACCCACGGCATCGATTACTCACACCCAAATGACACCGGGTAGGGATTATTGTCATGCCCAAACAATTAATATTTTTCGACTGAATGTTTTATTTCCATTTTTATATTACCACAGCTGTAATCGGTGTCTGATAAGCTGAACCTGGATGACCCATTTTCATCATCCCTTTTTGTTTGTAATAATTTGTCTGTATGATAAGAGAAAGATATAGAGATGTCCTCGGGCTTAAGAGGTTAAGGCTATGTTATGAGACACTGACGTATAAGTATGAAAAATGTCTTGCGGAGTAATAACACGATATGAACTGCATTTTGCATGAAACCTGGACAGACTAAAAAAAAAGAAAAAGATGAATCTATGTTCAGGTGGTACAATGCCCTGTATTAGATATAAATACGTTAATGACAGGGATAAAAGCGGTTAAGAGGAAATAAGAAACATAAAGAAGATGGCTTCACATGTCATGTCAAAGTGTGAGAGAGCGAGACAATGAAAGAACAAACGAATCGACGTATGTTCGTATATGATGAATAAATCATATGATACCCTGAGCCAACAAGTATGAAAATTGCCCTTTTATAATCTGGTAGTTGGCAGATCGGCTCTACCCCAGAATTACTGCATGGGCAACTTGACGGGTGTGAATAGCGTCGCCTTAAGGATGACGCACAGATAGCCTACATGAGTGGATAAACACTTACTGAATTGATGCATTGTTTATTCTACTTGGTACTATGTTGCTAGTTTTCATATAAACACTTTTGCTTTCCTTTTCATGCTTCTGGATCCTGTCCTTCTCGCAAGTTGTAGGAGGAAATTTTATTGTGATAGTGAGAACAATATAATCGTTTCGTTTCGTTTTTGAAGGCTCCAACATGCTTGCATGCGTCGGCCTTGGTCACCTAATGGCGGCTCTC